>JAQFYG010003746.1:0-12056 GCA_034694325.1 Entomobrya corticalis | reverse complement strand
AAAACGGCTTTTCATCAGGAATTCAATGTGGGTTTACAATTTTAGAAGCAAATGGCAAGAAGATTAAGCTTCAGATTTGGTAAAAAATTTACAAAATTTACATTTTTCTTTATTACTAGTTGCATGCATTTTGGGAAATATTTGCATATTTAAAAGCACATAAAACAATATAATTGTAAGGTGTGTATACATATTATAGGGACACTGCTGGACATGACCGTTTTCAAAAGGTGACAACATCCTACTACAGGGGAGCGCTCGGCGTCATGCTGATTTACGATGTGACGGATCGAAAGAGTTTCAAATCTCTTAAAAGATGGATGAAAAATATTAAAGAGGTAACGGTATTTAAATTTGTCTGCTAGTTCGTTGCCCAGTAACAAACAGGTTAATAAAAACCTAATCATTATAGCACGCAGATGAAGCAGTTCAGATATTTATCTTGGGAAACAACTGCACTCGGAATGATAGGCGACAAGTCCCCTCTGAAAAGGCAGCGGAGGTAATTTAGTAGTTTAATTATTAATTGATTAAATAAATATGTAGGTACTCCACCGCATGCATAAAGTATAATTAAAACATTGAAACAAGGTGTGGACGCATAATTTTTGTACATGCCTTAAAAATTTTATTTCTTAAAAGTTTGCTCAGAAACATGGGGCAAGGTTTGTCGAAGTGTCTTCAAAAGAAAACATAAATATTCAACCGGCGTTTACCGCGTTGGCGGAGGGCATTTTGGCCAAGATGTCAGTAAGCTTGACCCGGTTAAGTGTTGTCATGGGGACAAACACGCCTCCTTCCTCAAATTCTGAAGAATACAAACCTGCCAAGAGAAGTCGATGCTTGATACAATAATGAACTATAATATGACAAATGACAATGATGACGAATATTATTTAGGTAATTTAAATAACTTAATATTAAAGTAAATACTCTTTAGAACTGTAATTCATTTTAAATGTTTTAAAACATAAAGATTTTAATAAACTTTTACATGCAATTAAATTCATTGAATACTACATTCATTCACAAATGTACATATTATTTTAGAAACATGATTCACTGACAATAAGCATCAAACTACCACTTGAATAAACGCCCAAATATTCCTCCAAGATTGAAAAATCCACCTCGATTTCCAGCCCCATCATCACCTCCACCGCCACCATTCGCACGTTCATATCCCTCCCTGGGTATGCACACAAAACGTCCAAAACAAAAAGGTCCACGGTCAGAAGGTCCACACAACAAAACGTCCCCGAAACAAAACGTCTCCTATTCAAATGGTCCACATGGACAAATAGTCCAAGATACAAATCGTCCATGAAAAAAACGTCGCCCCTACAATTGGTCCAATCGACCATTTAAACTATATAATAAATGAGTCTATTATTAACTGCATGTTAACTGCCATAAGAAATATGAGTGTTTACTGCCATAAGAAATCCACTGGCACAAGCACATAATATTTTCATCTAAAAGTTCAATGGCCTTCTAGTTACTTTATTTGTAAAAACTGATGAACTTTATTTGCTTGGGTGGCGTCGGCGGGCGGGCAAGTGACGGCGGCTAAGCATGGAGAATAAAAAATCATTGAATTCTATTGTAAAATAATATTATTTTAAAAAATAGCATAGCATACTTTTTTGATTAATGATTGATTTTTTCGAAGTTTTAATTTCCAGCTAATATTAAAAAGAAGTAAACTAAAAATGCAAATCAATAATTTTATAAAATTAAAAATATTTCATAGTTTTTAAATACAGTAGTCTTGTAACCTTGTAAAAAATGTGTAGGTAGTTATATAGAGGTATCCATGAATAATCATGTCTTTATAATGCTTATTACACATCATGCATGAACTCATAGAGTATTCTTAAATAGCAAATTGCCATGTTATATTTTTAAAGGTTAACTTTTAATGTTTTTAAAGGTATTGCATAAACATGCCAAATGACATCTCAATCTCAAACCGTTTCAACAATGACCATTTCAAGTTTACCACAATATACTCTTGACAGCATTTTCAAAAACAAAAGTTTATTATATGAAGAACCATTACAAAATATTGACATGGTATAATATTTTGCTATTTCTTTAAAACATTGTCTTCAACATTGTCATAATAATAAAAAAACGAAAGAAAAAGGAAACTCCATTGTTGTAAATACAGGAAGCATGTTTTAAGTTGGATGCACTTCCTTATATTCCTATTGTATAATTGTATAACACCTTTACATAAAGTCATCATCCATCATCACCATGGTAACCGTAACCAAATCCATTTACACGCAAATAAGGCATTTCACAATAGACACCACCATCCAAAAACCTTTTTATATAACACCAAAAAATACATAGTAGTACATTACGTAACAAACTATTAAATAATATAATGATCCCTGCTTTAAATGCTAAACATCTTGATCTCAAAAATTCAAGCTTGGGTAACTGATACCGACTACATGATTGTTATAAAATCTATTATCATTAATTTTCATGGATGATGAATTACACACGTTTAGACTTTAGGTACAATTATTACCAATAGAGCTATATGACGCTATTGACGATATATATGATATGGCGTGATATATGGATTTAATATCTTTATTTTATGATATTTCCCTGCACAATGAACAAGTATTGGCAAAATCATTGTCAATGTCGGTAGCCTTTTGTGGTGATGTATGGAATATGGAATGATATCTTATTCATTTAAAGATAAGCATTTATTATAGCATATGGTAGTAATATACAGCAGTCATTTAAGCATAAGTATAAAAATATAATGCAGAAATCCTGCTAATTCTAAAGATCAACACTTTGCAAACATTTAGAGTTAAACTTGTACATTTTTTTCCTTCTTTTTTGTACAATTTTTTTCAAGGTTGAATGCGTCTTTAACTTCATCTTCATTTGCACTTGAATATCATTTTTATTTCTATTGTTTCTATAGTGAAACGTTGCGTTGCATATTATTTACATTTTTTCTATTGTGAGTGTGTGCGTTTTTGGCGTTCGGACACACACGCATAATATATATTTTTTAATGTAAATTGCATGCAAAAAAATGGCTTGATGTGTGTGGTATCCTGGCATTGTCTGTCATCATCTTCCAAGAAACTATGCGGTTGTTTGTTTAATTGTGTAACAAAGAAGATGAGATGATCATTATGGAGAATTGAAGATGATTTTTGAGATTGGAGGAGGATTAAAGAAGACAGAAAATTGGTATCAAACACGAGATAAAGTTCACATTATCAGGACACGTCATTTTTTATGGCAAAAAAACAAGATTCTTGATTTCAAGATTTTTTATAAAAAATAGTTGAAATTTAGAAAGTGAAATGTGATGTTTTAAATAATATTTTTTTAAAGTTTAAGTTAAAGTGCTCTTGTGATTGTAAAAAATGTTTGGAAAAATTTGTAATGTTGTTGCTATTATAGCTTTAATTTACTCAGTTTTTAATTATAATTTAACTGTTCAAAGTAGAGAACTGTCGATACTTCCGCATCGTGTTATTAGAGACTCGTTGCAAGCTAGCTCATCAAATTTGAAAAAGCTATTTGTCGATTTTGAAACAGGTATATATTTTAAGAATGTCTCAACTTGCCCCAAATATTTAAATATTTTAATTGAGATTTCCTCGTTCTATTTTATAATTTTTAAGATGTGGTTTCCGCATTTTCACCACTTTCTATTTCGGGGACACGTTACCCATGGAGAATATTAGGTCCTGAAATAGCTCAGGCCCAGCATAAGGCCATTGCTGAGTCTGAGGCAGATAACTCAATAAATCCTAGAAGGAGTGACATCGGCTTATTTCCAAAACGGCCAAAGTTACTGTCCAGTAATTTGAATTCAGTCAATTTTTATATTTATCAGGATCACAAGTACCTTCATAAAAATTACCAGCTTAATATATACTTAATTACAATGACAGTTGCCTAGATAATAATACATAATTTGATTAATTACAGGAACCTAGATAACTATAAAACAATTGACATGAATAAAGATCCAATTTCCCAGAAAATTTCTGCAGTCGGAGAGAACAATCAAGTTAAAATAATTATTCATGGATTCCAATCAGGACCTACGCTACCTTTTGCTCAGGGAATAAAAAACGCTTATCTCCAGGAAACTAATCATACAGTGATTATTACAGATTGGGAGGACCTATCTCTGCCAAAAAGTCCGATAACTATATTGCTATATCCAGCGGTTACCGCGAATGCGCAGCTTGTCGGGGAAAAGGCTGCGAGATTAATTGAATATTTACTGGAGAATGAAGTGGTCACCGATTTGAATCAGATACACGTAATTGGACATTCTCTGGGAGCACATGCGGCCGGAAACGCTGGGATGATAATTGGAGCAAAATACGACAAGAAAATTGGAAGAATTACAGCTTTGGATGCAGCGTTTTTGGCGTTTATTGGTTCTAATACGAAACATAGGATTGATAAACATGACGCCAAGTTTGTCGATTCTATACATACTTCTGGGCTGGGCACATATGATCCCGTCGGACATGTCGATTTTTATCGTAAATACTTTTAAAATATTTTCATAATTAGTTTTGGTGAAAATTATTAAATTTAACTTTCTATTTTTGAAGCTAATGGAGGTCGTAATCAAGTAAGCTGTTACAATCGAGAACAGTATGATGGAAGTGGGAGAGGAGATGAGAATTTTTCCAGAGCATTTGAAAGTACTAAATCCTTCACTGCAACAATTATCTTTAAATTATATTTATATCCTCTACTTTCCAATTTTAATTACTCTTTATTCTTTACAGAAATAATTCAAAGCTGTAGTCACGCAAGGTCTTATCATTACTTTATCAACACGATAAACCCAAATTATACATATGTGGGATGCAAATGCATTAGTTGGAAGGACTATCGTTTATTTTGCAAGGATTCTTGTGGTCATAGAGCACAAATGGGAGAATATGTGTCGCCCACGTAAGTTTAACTAATCTGTTAAGCAACTATAATTAATGCGGGAATTGCATTAACTGTTTTAAAATAAATATGATTCTAACAGGGCACGTGGAAAGTACTTTCTGGAAATACCATAGCATCTGATTGGTCTGCTCTTTTCCACTTTCAAACCAGTATTAAAACCATTTTAAAATAATTAATATTTAAACACAACTTTTTAAAATTTTAATTAAATATTGTTATAAAAGAATTATATTTTTATTTATACTGAAACTGCAATTAGGTAATTAACTTACATGCTTTGATATTTATACACTGTTTCTTACTTGCTAAAATTTATTTTATGTTTAAGCTATATATTGATTATTAAATGTCAATTAAAACCGGTATTTGATTTATGAATGCATTAAAGCAGTTATGTAATCTCAATTTTCCGTTTGTAAAAAATGCAATAAGCATGAGGATTGATTGGCAGTGAGAGTTTAAATCTTAACTTTAAATTCAAATGCACTTTAAAATATACTTAAAACTTTTAAAATGTTAAAATAAGAAGTAATTTAAAACATGATAGTTTTGACGATCACCGTCATTAAAATAAGTCAAAACCAAATCATCAAAAAATCAAAATATTTGGTCAATCCTTAAGTGAGTAAAATCTCAGAGCTATCTTAAAATTAACTAACCTATTAAATTAATTATTTCATGCATATAAAAAAGTACATTTTCACCAATTTCCGGTAAAAAAATCAAGTCCTTATCTTTCTAATTCATGTACTTTCTACACCGGGAAGCCCCGCAGGAACAAGGGATTTTGTCCTCTTCTCTCTCAAACTTGTAATCATATGTGAGCTCCTCCCCTTTGAAGATTTTTCGAAGAGCAAAAATGATGATATGATCCTTTCCTAAAATCCGAACGGTTTTCGCTTCGCAATTCGGCTACAAATCAAATAAAAAGGAAAACTATTTTAATAATTGAACTTAATAGTAGTGACTAAACCGTGTCGTTCCTATGGATACAGATAATGTTAAATACCTCGCAGGAATGATTGATGAATCTGGCAGCATTCCCCTTTAAAGTTGCGTCAATCACTTGCGTCTTGATTCTGAACATATAGCAACCGATTCCTTTGGATTCGTAGTATCTTTCACGGGGATCGCTCAAAGATGGCCGGATTACCTAATTTAGAGAAACACCCATGTATTTAAATGGCAACTTCTAAATGTTTTTTACATTATCTTTTGCTATTGACATAAGAATTGCTAGTATTACATTACCTCTCCAGCATATTCAATTAACATTTCACCCTTTTCCACATCAACTCTCGCAAATAATCCTCGTCCATGAATTTCTGAATGCATAACCACAAATCGTTTTCTTGCCTTTACCTTCAAGTCTCGAAATTGCATTGCCAATGGAAGACCTTGGGACCTGGAAGAATCTTCAGGTCTGGAAAAAGCACGAATTATTCGTAATAAATACAATCACAAAAATATATCTTGATAAGATAAACCTAAACAATTAATTTTCACTTACATATGACAAGAAAAAGAAACTTTCCGGTGTCTAGACGCCAACCACCCAAACATATCAAACGGTTTCCTTCCCCGGAAACCTTCAGATCTCGCACTTCCGGTAGAATTATGCGGCACCACAGCGTTCTCATCATTTTTATCTACATAGGGACGGTGACTGTACATAAACTTGTGCTTTTCCACAACACAAGATATTCCGGGAAGTTGCTCCATCAAATATTGCACAGATCTGTGGGAAACGCCAAGCATCCGGAAGCTACTGGCGACTTCTAACCTGCTGATATCTTCTGAGTCTTTGGCTAGGGCTTTGGTTGAGGGATGGACTAGCTCCGGTAAATTGTGAAGTCTTCTAGTTTTGCAGACCTCCTCAAACAAAAACATCCACGCTTGTCTGGCATCACTGGAATCACAAATGTAGATATTTTGATTTCGTTTGACTCGAAAACAAATGGATGCCGAATAGATCTGAGCTGCAGTTGGCGTTGCAATAATATCAGCGTCAGAAATTTGTGAGGAGCTTAATAGGCTCCCACCATGTTCCTCCAATATGACGGAGGATGATACCAGTGAAACGTTATCCATTTCCATTATTCTATCTTCTTTGGTGTTGGCTTTGTCGTCGGGACTTGCATTTGAACTATTGTTCTCCTGCTCTTCCTCGAAACTGATGTTAAACTGACTTAAATTGACCCTGCAACTCAGCCTGTCTTCATCCCCATTTCCTGCGGTTGAACTACAGCTTCCCATCATTCCAGAATCTGTGTCACTTTCGATTTCCTCCTTCTTCTGGCTTTCTTCAGAGACTTTATTACTGTTCCAACAACGATTTCTCATACTCTGTCTTCTCGGACTTTCATATTTGGACGATGACTCGATCTTGGGCCGTTTTCTTGGCCTTTTATTTTTGCACGAGCTTCGCCGTCTTTTCATTTGTCTCGTTGCTCTTACCGACTTTGATGTCTCACTGTCCACAGAACTGGCATACCCAGTATGAACACTTTCAGGAGCACTGCTGTCTTCTCCTGGTCCTGGCAAGGGTCGACGAAAGGAGTAAGGATTTGAGTTTCGTTTCCGCAGGTTTCTTGCAGGTACTTGTCTACAGCTGCCTAGTGAGGACACTGATGAAGGAGAACTGCGACCTCCTCCGGCGCCACCAATTATCATTTGATTATCAATCCCGGACTCAGAATCTTCATCATCTTCAGAAACTTGAAGGGAAAACTCCTCAAAACATGGAGGTAACCACTCCACACCTTCTTCATCGACATATCGAGGAGCTTTTCTGATCCAACTATGAAATCTAAGAATATCCTCCATTCTTCTGGAAATGCTATCCTTTTTCTTGTTGCAATGGTCAACAACCAGATTTACACCGACATCTTGAACTGTGGCGTGAGGGAAGCCGTTTCTACTGATTCCAGTTTGGAAATGATAACATTCTTTGACCCATGGGTTTTTTAATGACCAAAAGATACGCTGAGATTCAAATTCCAAAGGAACCAGAAGGGTGTCTCCAGAAGATGACCATTGTTTCGGTGCCACTGATATTGGTACTATCGTTCCCAAATTGTTAATTTTCAGGGATCCCACAAAAAGTTTGATGTTATTTGAGTAGGATTTGATGCCCCGTTTTTGAATCCAATCCAAATCCACAAATACTTTTCGTCCCACCTACAAGTAAAATATTTTAAAGTAATAAATAACTAATAGCTCATGTTAGCTAACTTTTTGTTAAAAACGGATTACATTTTTACCTTCATATCCTCCTGAATGGCATCCAATTGCTCGGGCTTCAACTTATGGTGAGAACAAAACATTGTTTTATCTTCCATTAAATAGCACTTCGCCTCCATTGCACATAGGAAGTGATACGAATTTTTGCAATTTGAATGACAGCAGGATACTGTTGCACCCTTTTTACCACAAACTTTGCACTTCAACTGTTTAGCTCTGTTCAGAGCTCCGCCCACCTTAAAAACAAATTAATAATACAAATTACAATGTCAAAGAGTCATAAGTTTAAAAATAAAGCTATAAACAGCTTATCTTATTCCTTATCAAGTTACCTGTTTTAAAGCCCCACTCTCCAATTCAAAAACCTCACTCGACCAAATCGCACAATTACAGTGTATCCACTCACTATCCCCACACCACAATAAACGCCCACACAGTTGAGGAGGAAAGTCTCCCAATTCCCCACACAACAAACAGGCTCGATTATCAAAAAAGTCCTTGGAATCCCAGTAAATCTCTTGGAAGGGATCTGAACCACCAGGATACTTGACTTCATCACCCATGCTATTATCGTCCGTGGAAAAACTTGTACGACTGACGTCCGGTTTCATCTCCACTTCCTTCTTGACCTTCATTTCTTCAAAATTCTGCTCAAACCATGGAAACGTTTCTTGAATCGCATTCCTCGCATGCTTCAGAAGTATCATCTTCTCATCTTCGTTGTCTCCACAATTTTTCTCGATCGCTTTGACTACCGCATTTTGGAATACACAAAGTGACGTCACTGAACCAATACTTTTCAGAGCATTGGCAATCCCGGAAATACGTTTCGACGGAGTGAAGAACACAGTTTTAGGAGTGATATGAATTGGGGTGGTGGGCTCCTTGGATGACAAACAGTGCCCTCCATTCATATAAGTTGCATCCCATTCACAAAGAATCTCAACTCCCAGTGCCTTTAAAGCGTACCAGTTTTCTTCCAAGGTGGTAGGATAATTGATAAAATCCCTTAACTTTACTTTGCAGTTCATCATCTCCTTATAACTCACAGATCTTATCATGTCTCGTCTAAAATTTCGATTTTCCTCGGCTTTGTCGTGCTTATCCAGTTCATCTCCATCCTTTATCATTCGCAAAGTAACTTTCTTTGGCGTGTCTTCCTTGGGAACTTGATTTTCTTGAACTTGAACGCCGACTTCATTGCCTTCGTCAGTGGTGATTATGATTATCTCGATTTCATTATCCTTGTCGCTGTCTTTACTGTCCAGATTTATCTTTTTATCAATGCCATCATCAAATAAATTGCAAACAAACGACGGCTTCATGTTATCCGTTGAAGATGTTCGTTTTCTGCTCAAAGTGCCCAATGATTTTTGCTCAAACAGTTGAATGGCAGAGTTGCATCCTTTGCTGAGAAGGGTCTGTACGGCTTCGTACCATAATGGAATGGAGGACGCTGACGAACCACGGCAAATCCTAAGAAAAAATTAATGATTTCAATTATTATATCAATATTTAAATAACTTAAATGACTTTAATTCATAATATTTATCCTTACTTGCAGATATACTCGATGTATCCTGGTAAGGTTCCCAAAATGTGATACTGCTCATCACTGAGGTTCTCGCAAGTTGAATGAATCCATCTGTTGCATTTAACGCATTCCATCATCTAAGTTAATAAAGTTAATAAAAAATAATCACGGTCATTACAAAGTACTAAACTAATCTACACTGAAATTGGTTCATTAAACAAGTATTTTTTTTACTTTACAGTCCCAGTCGTTATCATCATAACAAACTTCACAAACTGGACAGTAGGACCCCTTCTTCCTTTGTTTAAAACAATCTAAACAGAGCATTAAGCAGTTGATTTGACTCTTGGAAGTAACGTCTTCTCCTCCATCTTCCTCCTCTTCTTCGCTCATCTCCGAAGAAGAATCCTCAGTTTGGGCCGCCACCTCCTGAATGGTCTTGACCCTCCGATTAGACTCAATCCTCTTCCCACAGCTTTTACAGTTCATACACACATCACAAGTCCAAACCTTTTTAAGTTTGGATCGGTCCTTCACCTTACTCAAAATCTGCTTATCGATACAGCCATCCTTCAAATGATAAGGATTTTGACAACGGTTGCAACGAATCAATTCCGAACGACCAATAGAATCCCCACAAGATTTACAGGAAAGACACTGCCGACAAGTCCATTTCAGAACGATTTTTGATGGATCATTTGTAACTCCTCCAACGTTGCTTATCAACGACTTCTCATCTTTTTGGTCGCTATTGTTACATCGGTCAATGTAACTGTCAAGTAAAAGGTCATCGCCAGCACAGTATGGATGAAAAGGCTCACAGCATAAACTACAGTAAATTAGCTAAAAGATATCAAAGGACCACAATGGAAAAATAAATAAAAAACAAACAAAACAGTGGAAACATAATTAGAATCCTTTCTGAAAATAATACAATCATCATGCAATCAAGTTTAACTGTTAGGACTTGATGATTTTGATGACACAGGAAAAATTATAAATACACCCCCGCAATAAATTAACAACGAAAAGCACCAATTGAATATCATGCTGCATATTTAAAAGTTACAAAAACTATGTATTTGTGACGAGAAACGAGAAAAGCATACTTATTTGGATTAGCAGTTTTCAAGGATTAGCAGTGGTAGATTCAACTGGGAAACTAATTTCATATTACTTTTATTCTTTTTTGATTAGTTTTACAAAAAAACACGTCCTAAGAGAAAGTGTTATATTTTAACGCGCATCCAAACAGTCAGATAACTATTTTCAAATTAGTACTAATCACAATTATGTGTATTTAGCAGTGGAGTGAGTAGTGAGTAGGATAGGGAGTCAGATAAGATGAGGAACAAGAAGTTTAGCCGCTGTCTATAGCAATTCATTATTATATTTTTTTCGACTGGCCCTTTTCCTTAATTTATTTACCTATTTCTTTAAAACAAATTATTAATGATCAACATCAACCTTTTAACTTTTTAATAGCCTTATGGCTTAGACAATTTATTTAACTGATAATATATGTTAACAAATAATACATTTGGAAAGTTCTTTATACGTTTTTTAATATCGACTTTTTATGTATATTACCACTCACGTTATTAATTCATAAGCCTACCTCTCATAATATCAGTCTTAACGACTATACAATTTTAAATGCATAATTAAAAGTAACTGCATTTTATATTCGATAGCCTTCAATAAAATTGTTGCGAACTTTTATTACTCTTTATCTTGTACCATAATTAATTCATAGAAAAAAAAACTAATTTTTTTTCAGTTAAAATTCTCTCATGTCATCTGTATTTCAAGGCATGTTTCTTATGAGCTCTATTTAATGAGTTAATGAGTATCATTATTACAATAACCTATTTATTTATTTTATTCTGTAACGAACTTGATAAGTTTAAACATTTTCTACCTGAACATAAGAAAAAGAAGAAGTGAAACGATAAGGAACAGGAAACGTGATAAGAAGTGTGATGATGTGATAATTGATACGAAAAGCGACTCCACTTTGTTGCACCAATTTTTTCACAATATAACAAAATAATCCATAATTAACTGAATGATTAATGAAAAGACGAAAGAGAAGAAGAGATAATTTCAACAATTAAAAAATAAAATAATATCAAAAGAACAAAAAAATTAACAAAATACTTGTTCAATTCCAGCGGAGCCGCAGAGGAAGCAGAGGGGTTTAGGAGGTACACAAGGGCCGCAAAGAATTACAGGAAACCCAAAAAAATCAATATCATCAAGGTCCGGTTTCAAAATGGAATCAATTGGGGTTCCCCCCATT
>JAQFYG010003745.1:0-12056 GCA_034694325.1 Entomobrya corticalis | reverse complement strand
ATTTTTAGTTTTTATAAAATCAAAAAATATACATACAAATTCATACCTAACCGCATTCATAATTCATATATATGTATGGAGTCGCATGGAATGTTCGGGACGTAGAATACTACAGAGATCACATTCATGTTTCATATAAGGGAGAACTTCATCAATGGTTCAGTTCAAACCACATCATATCATTTTATCCCAAATATATCCTAGTTTCCTGTCGATTGGAGCACCAACTTCCCCTTTTTCATGGATAATATTATTAGGTACATGTATACTGTTGATTAGGCATTTTATTTACAACAGCAGCAATATTCCTCGTTGAATTGCTCACTCTGCGACTCTGCGTTTTTGTTTACGAGTAACTTTGTACTTGATGTTTCAGCGTCCGCATTATTCGCGTTCGTTCATTTCTTCCAGAGTTCACACTGTCGCAGAGCATGCATGGATAAAAAGATGCCTGAATAATGTCTCTTTTTTCTATAAGAAAATACGATCACGATATATCGTTTCTTCAAGTGAGATGTACTCCTTATTCTTTATAAGTATAAAGTAGAAAGCAACCCCCTTTCTGTTTGAAAACCTAAATGAATTCTTCAGTTATCACGAACCAAGAGGCAGCTTTCAGTTGTTGCACAACTTTCGTTGTGACTGAAGCAAGCATCTTTCACGTCTCTCGTCTTAAGAATTCTCCTCCGGCTCTTCAGGAGCTGAGAGATAAAAAACTGTGATATTGTGTTCCCTTCTTACATCCCTCCCTAATATATATTGACTAGGTAGGTGATCTTAATGTTAAATCTAAAAAAAATATTCCATTGCAGCTGTACAGTTGCATGTAATACATGGTCATTGCATGGAATAAATTGTGTAAAATATATTTACATTTATCACGAATCAAAAGATAAATCATTGAGAAGATCGCCCCTTTCTCCATTTATTTCCAGTGACTAGAATTGCTATGTAAAATACGTTATGGTCATTGAGAAATCAGTGAAAGCTATTAAAGCTAATAAATTATACTTTAATAGTTCATTGTATTTATTAAGAAAAGTTTTGTATGTTACAACAGGCAATTAAACAACCCTGTGGTTTTTATAATTTGGACAAATTCAAGGTACGAATCAATGATTCTTTTTGCTTTCAATGTCGCATTTTGGTAGTTTTTTTTGTCGTAGTAAGCTGAGTCTGAGTATTTACCTGTCATATCCAAAATTTGAAAGTAGTGGAAATTGGGTCTGTTTATATCTGTTCTCTTCTACAACAGTCAATTGTATTTTATATCATTACAATAACATCAGTTTAGAACGTTTTAATATCATTTGGGAAATTTAATTAAAGCAGATTGTTTGAAATTTGACACTGAACATGCATAGTTGCTACTAGTTCATTGATTCATAACCGAATCTAATCATCATCAATTCGTCATTCGCCAATTATCATAGTTGTGCTTTTATTTTTAATATCGATAGGTGTGTATTGAGAAGAAGATATTTGGGGCATTGTGGGCTTCCTGAAGGCATTTGCATTGCGTTTTTGCGTTATTATATTTTTCATGTCAATATAATATGAAAATGTTTGGAAACTGAATCATCATTTGCTTTTCTTTTGTACGTGTTCATCATCTTACAACTCTATCGTCCACAACTATCACCGCACAAAGCTCAATTTGATCAGAGTAGTCATTGACAAAAATTTTCATAACTGCGAGATTCACTATTCAATTTGTATTTGGGTATAGGATATTCATTCTTGTCTTGACTATAACACTGACACTGTTTACACAGCAAATGCCTGCTAGCCATAATAAAAAGCAATGCAATATTCTGTTGGGGTCTTTATCTTGTACGGCTGAGTTGCTTGATCCTAAACATCCTACGCACTATTTTAGCACCCACGCTCATCATCACCGTTTTATATTGCTCTCTCTTTCTTCTATATATGTAGTATTGTTGACTATACTATACTATTTCTTTCTACCCACCCTACCTTACTTTTTTTTCCTTTTCCAACTTCCAACCATGTATCCTAACTAACCCCATCCACCGTCACCGTCAAATATCTCTGAATGAATTTTCTTTTTAAACATAATATACCCCCACACGTCTTTAAGGTCGGTGTTTGCTTTTTTTGGTTCTTGTAGAATTGCAGTTGCAGTTGAGCGGTAATAATATACATATAAATTACGAATAAATAGTGTCACAATCACAAGTGTCAGCGCATTAAATTGCAATGTATATTATCAAATGGATTTTACCATTTTGCAAAGCCATTAAGATGTGATAATAACTACATTTCTAAAAAAGTATTGGATAAAACATTCCTAAATAACGGTAGAAGCTGCATATAAAAGTATCTTCCCTTCCCACTAAAGACAGATTTCTGCGACTATGTAATAACAATAATACTTCGCTAAATGCATTTAAAAATGTAATGCAAATCAATATCAATACATTATACTCCAATATAAAATACTATGTGGGGTTTCAACTTTATTAGGTATCTGGTATCTCATATATAATAAATACATTTTCGGTTTTACTAGCATATTCTTAGGTCTTCAGTTTGTGTTTGCTTTGTTTTATTAGCACTTGTTGATTATTGCGATGAGGAAATGCACAAAACCTATAATGCGAAATATTTCGATCCCAACACATTGCCATATAGTATCGTAAGTAAGCTCTTCCTTTTTACACGGCACTTGGAGAAGAGAAGAAACATTGATGAGCCAGTAGCATTAATAAATAAAAAGGATTAACATGTTAAATGCGAATACAAAAGCACATTAGTTATATGCACTGTTGATTGGTGTAAATTTTTTTTATTCATCGTTTTATCTCGTTTATATATAAAAGTTTTAAAGTAACAGCAGATATAAATAATACTTGTAATGAATATAATAACATTGCATACGCGCAACACAACACTATAAAATCTTCAGATGAAGATGACATGGAATAGAGTCAAGGAACGACATGAAGCACTTGTAGCACTCAACTGAAATTGTGAGCTTGTTTGTAATACCTTAAGAATAAGTTGGAAAGAAATGAATGAGTAATTTCATTTTGGTTCATTGAATAATTCATGTCCATCTACGATTTCATGACAGAATCAGGAAATAGATGCTCTTTGAGACTTTAGTAAAGCGCAACACTAAATAGCAAAGCATTGGACATTCATACAATCTTCATAAACATTTTTGTTTGATCCTTTCACTGTTGACTATTCAGGAAAAAATTCAGTAAGTCGCGATAAGAAATATTTTTGCTAATAGTGAAATACATAAGGAATTATATGTATGTATCAGGCACACCAGATTTAACCCATTTCCAAGAATCAAAGAGAATGATTAGCCAATATAAAAAGTAGAGAACTGATGAATGACAGGGCTATTAATATGATCCATCCAAAATATATGAATTTAATATAGGAATGTTTGTAGCTCTGCGAAGTTTCACTTTATTCGGTTATAAATTAGATCATCTTTATGTAGACAATTGGAGCAAATCAGATATAAGTTTTACTACAAAACTACAAAATGTTTATTCTTGCTAGAAGTTTCGTTTATGGTTAGTTAGGCATTGCATGCAAGTCATTAAATAATAACATGTTTGGAGATTTTTCTTAGGATTATATTTTATGATATTAAGTAAATATGCAAGCATTGCATTGAAAGAACTGATGTCATCGATGCTGCTGGTGATAATATTTTAGTTGATAGGAAGATAATATATTGAATTGACCATGTATGCACAGAGCAAGATCAAACAACCAAACCAATGGATGCTCTGTTGTTTTTCGTCAAATATAAAAAAGATCTGAGCTGAAAATTCTCGAAATGCTCAACTTTTTTCAGTATATGAAACAAATAACTATTAACTTAAAGCTTGTATCTTGGGCTATAAGATTTTTTTTAGTATACGAGTATATGTGTTTTCTCATTACATATATTTACATACGTAGTACTTGTAAAAATAACTCTAAATCTTGACCAAAATGTTGCATACTTCCTTGAAAAATAAATGTCTCGTCTTATATGTTTTTGTTTCGAATTCCGATTTCCTTTCATCCATCCATATGCATATAATATAAATCAAAGAGGAACGTTGATGAAAAATTGGAGAATAATTTTATTCCAAGCAAAAGGCCTTAATGAATCAATGAATGTATAACTGTATAAGATTTATGCTTTCTGTGTTTTGTGTATAAATCGAACTCGACTCCAAATTAAAATGCATATCAATCAATTAATTGGAATGTTGGCATAGATTAAGGAATACATAATACATGTACACCTATGAAATATTGTCTTTTCTGTATTTGGTTTATAAAAGATGGTCACAGTTTTGCTTCAACCTGCGTTTGCTTTTTAATCATCATAATGGAAATTTCAAACTAACAATCCATTGTTCAGCTAAAATAGTTTGAATTACAGCAAAAATAAAGTACATTTTCAGCAAATATTTAAGAAGTCCATAAAAGTCAATTTCATTTCGTAAGACATTTCAATAGCATAAGACTATACAACTGGACTGTAAGTAGAATCGTAAGGGAAAATTAATCGGACCAAATGAACATAATACTGGACATTGACTGATGATTACTATATATGTATGTACTATATATGTGTATTGTCTTACTAATTAATTTTTATTTTCTATTATTTCTATTCCATAATCATGAAGAATCATGAAGAAGCTTCTCGTGGTCCTTGTACTGGTAGCTCTGCTAGCAGCAGATGCCAACTGTCAAAAGGTGGAGACCAATTAATTCAAATTGTATTTGAAAAGAAAATTATTAATGCAATAATAATTTTAAAACGTTGAACCATAGAATGCCTAATCGTATAACCACAACCCCCCATTAGCACCAGAGCCTTATTTTTAAAACCAAAATTGATCTTATAATGCATTTTAGAGACGAAAACGAGTTCGTCATGAAAAACGAAAAGAACCAGCAAATCCTTTTCTGGAGCAACCAGCGGATGAAGGAGATACGGACGTTTTCCAACTTTTGGAGAAGGACGAAGCTGCTGAAAATGCTAGAGCTGAATTGGAAGCAAAACTAAAAGCTTTAGAGGAAGCTGAAGGCATCGAGCAGAATGAAATTGATAATATGGAGGAACCTATAGATGGTAAGTTGTTTCTTTTTACTTTAAGTCTATAAAGACATGCTTTTGTTAAAGAAAGGTCTAATTGTTTGCACTAATTATTTTCATATTTGACAGATCCATGTGCCACCAAGCGTTGTGGACCGGGCAGGGAATGCATTTCAGCAGGGAAAGGCATCGCACGATGCGTATGCATGAAAACCTGTCCTGATGAAGATGACAACAGACGACGAGTATGCAGCAACTACAATGAAACTTGGTCCAGTGACTGTGAAGTTTACAGACAACGCTGTCTTTGTGACGAAATTTCAGACGAATGCTCTAACCCAATGAATAAGCATTTGCACATTGAATATTATGGAGAGTGTCGGGAAATGGCTGTAAGACTTTTCGTTGTAAACATTTTCTCTCAAAAAGTAGGATCCACTTTTAAAACTCTATTTTAGTCATGCAGTGAGGAGGAAATGGGCGACTTCCCACGGAGGATGAGGGATTGGCTTTTCAACGTTATGAGGGAACTTGCTGACAGACGCGAGCTTAGTCCACATTTCTTCCAGCTCGAAAGAGAGGCTGAAAAATCCAGCAACGAATCCAGAAGGGCAGCGGTGGCCGCTGTATGGAAGTGGTGCGATCTTGATGGTCATCCCCACGATCGCGTGGTTTCTCGACATGAACTTTTCCCAATCCGTGAGATATATCAAGATTTGGCAAACGATATTTACACCTTATGCTAAATCCTATGTTAAATTGAATTTGCCATTTCATGTATTCATTAGGAGCTCCGCTGATGGCTATGGAGCATTGCATTGCCCCATTCTTGGATGAGTGCGATGTTGACAATGACCACCGAATTACGCTGAAAGAGTGGGGGCATTGTCTTCAGCTTCCAACAGAAGAGCTGGAAGAAAGGTGTGACGAAGTAAGAAATGGTAATGAGAATGCAGCCAACGGAAGGGATGTCGAGGAAGAAGTCTAATTAATTAGTATGCTGTATGTGATGAAATTTGTTTGCTAGCTTAATTAAACCATTTTTATGAATTTTACATTTCTAAAATTAGCCATTATTCTAAATCAATGCAAATTTAGTGATTATAATTTAGCAAGTATAGACTATATTAAAGGCCTAACATCAAGACCGCCTTAAGTAAAGTTAAGATGTGAAGATGATGCTGATTCCCTTCCGGCTGAAAATCTGCAGTTGTGGTTTCCTGCTAAAAAAATGGATCATACGAGCAAAGTTTTGCTGAAGACATCACAAATAATAATTGTATAAATACTAGGATAAATACATGTATGTATATCTAATTTTCATGTACTTTACAATGCAACATCACTGCCATTTGTTTAGAAATATACTTTTTACTTTGATAACAATTAAGTTGTACTTTTCATGAGTAAATGAATAAAATATCTTGATAATATATTAATGGTTAGCGGCCTGTTTGTCTGTACATATGCCATCGTTAAATATGCAAATGTCTGCACAAATATAACGCGACAATAGATAGATACTTTATTTTTCTGTCTTTACCAAAAGTGACACGGAACGGCAACGGTTAACATTTTTTCTTTAATTGTCTGCTACTGTTATAGCAAAAAAAGCGAAACTTAACAGTTTGAAAACATATGCATACATTCATTATGTACTTTAAATATAAAACAATCTTAATAAAGGTACAACCACGTACTTATCTAAGAATCGAATGACATTATTCTGGGCTATCTGATTGAAATGCTTCCACTCTCACAGTAAACAAATTAGTACAAAGAATGGAATGAACCCACAGACATGTCGCAATTGCCATATAATTTTACAGAAGAAACGGAAAAAGAGTATTATTATGTATTTTAACAGTAAAGAAAATTGGTGCTACCAAAAACATCATATCAAATGATAAATATGATGATAACACATATCATACCTACTTATTATTATTATGTATTGTTGATTGACGAGAAATCTACAGATCTCATCAGTCCTATCAGCTTGAAGATTTACGTACGATATAATATAATATAATTCTTGCTTTACATTTACAACTGGAACAAATTATTTATTTATCTACTTAAGTAAGTAAGTTTCGTCCATTTGCTATTTTTATCTACGATCTAGCCTAAAGACTACATAGTATAATTTTATACATAACAATATTAATATTAATTGTAATCTAGGTTTACATTATATTCTATAAATAATATCTTCTATAACTATTGTATAATTATTAGATGTGGAGGAGAGCTACAAGATGAATCAGTCCCGATATTCTCAATACGGCATATGCCTAGGTTGACCTCGTGGAGTTCCTCTTGTCTTCCCACTAAAGCTACCTCCTGCAAACATTCAGCCCTTTTCAACATGTCAATCACACCAGGTCAACGGAATCTACAAAGCAAGCAGCATAAGTTACAGCAAGTTCAGATTTTACCTCTGCCTCTTGCTGCTCTTGGTGGAGCACTCGAGTAAGCGTCGTACGTGTCATATGCTTCATACCCATAGTTTCCACCATAGTAGTCTCCGTAGCCTCCATATCCGCTGCCATATCCTCCGCCATAATAATCACCGTAACTGCCGTAGCCTGTATAAGTAATTAACTCCACTCAGTAAAACGGCCCAGGATTTGTGTTACTTTGAGTTGCAAACATGCCAAAAAACGGTAAGCTATCTAAGTGTACTTTAAGTTAAAGTTGTAAATATTAAATTTGTAAACTAATTTAAGGAACTCCGTACGAGTAAGAGAAAAAATCAAAACAGAATACTAGCCGAGCTTACACGAAATCAAGTTAAACAAAAAATTTAAATAACTATGTATTAATAGTATCGTACGGTTAATTAGCTAATTGAAGTCTACTTTAAGAAAAATTTAAGGCGCACACGCAACTCAAAGAACGTAAAAATTATTAGACATACGAGCGCCACTGGGCCCGTAGCCTTCGCCGTAACCTCCATATCCTGAATATCCACCATAACCTCCTGAATTCCAGTCTCCGCGGCCTCTTCCTCCTCTACCTCTAGATGTGCCACGACCACCACGTGTAACTGGCATTCCCATTGTACCCCAGGCCATCATTCCTCGTGCATTTTGCGGTGGCTGCGCTTTCTTAACATCAACCTATTCAAAATCAATAAAATTTGCATTAATGATCAGTTTTTTATACTTGCATTTAATTAGCAAGAGAAAGCTGATTAACGAAAAATTATGTGTAAAAGAATAATAATTACCTCTTTCCCATTAATTGTTTGCTTAGGTTTCTTGAGTAGTTCATGTACAATTTGCTCGTTATCAAACGTAATGAAACAGAACCCTTTCCTCTGATTTTTCACTTTGTCAATGGGCATTTCAACCTCTACTACCTAAAATTGAGTTAACACAACAAAAATTATTTGACTGAAAAAATGCATGCTACTTAAAGGTATACGATTTTTTTTTGCATTATCAGAAAAGATTGGATGGTAAACGGGTATGCATCAACATGTGTCAGTAGCAGGACTGAAGTGTTCATCATGAAAATAGAAAGATATATATAAATAGCAAGAAAATTTGTTTCAAACTTACATTTCCGAATTGTTGAAAGTAGGTTTTAATGTCATCGTCTGAAATCTCTTGAGTTAAACCGCCAACGAAAATTTTTCCGTGCCTAGCCTTAGCTTTCTTAGGATCCACTTTCTTTCCGTTTATAACATGCTCGCCGGCAGCTATTACCTGTTGGATACCACATAGAGATTTTGTGAATTTTTTTTTTTGCATAGTCAAAATCAAAGTCGGACACACATGCGTAAATGATAATCATTGTACTAGTCGCAATATATAACTTTTTGGTAATAATGATGGAATCATAATCATCTTACCTTATCAAGTGTTGCTACATCAGAAAATACAATGAAAGCGAATCCCCGAGATCTTCCGGTGGCAGGGTCCATTTTCAAGGTAAGGCTTTCAATATTCCCAAACTTGGAAAAATACTCTCTTAAATCCTCTTTAGGTTTAGAATATTTAGAACATCAAATGTGGTATATTCAGTTGCACAAGGTTGGAGAGTAGAAGATCGAACGAGTGTACGAACAGACAGGTTTGCAAAAATTAAAATATTGAGAAATTATTTAGCAAAAAATTAATTCATCCGCGGCTCCGATTTAAGCAATTTGATGAAATGTAGCATATGAAGATTAAAATTTGGAAAAATAAGAAATAATTACATACTTTCTGTGGTTTCCCAACTTAAACCACCAATAAAGAGTTTCCTATAAAAATTTAAAACACAAATTGCTGAACATCATATTGTAGCGGAAAAAATTCCTTTATATTGATTACTGGAATGAAACAACTTATTCGCCAGCTCCATTCAATAAAATTATTTACGTTTGAATAATAGATAGATAGGAATACTATTAATTTTCTTAAACATCAAAAGAAATATCTAAAATATATTTGAATGCGCAATTATATAATTTCAAATTCATTTCTAGAAATTAGACAATTATTTATATATGAAAGGTAATGCTGAGCCATAAATTACTTAACGGATACGGATGTTTAAAAACTGATTTTTTCTGCAGAAACATTTTAACTGATTCATCAACCCAAGCAATCTCTCCATCATCACGCAACCAAAGCTTGTCAAAATTTGAAATAAAAAGAAGTTAAGTGGACGAATTAACGAACGAGTAGTTGAAAATGTAGTTAGGAAATTTGTCCATCGAAAAATAAAAAAGAGACAAGTCAACAGTGGCAAATTTCACATTTTCACTGTGCAATTTTAAGACGAAAATTTAAAGTCTGTGATAGCGTCAAATTAACCTTGCTTTTGAGCAAAGAAGCGATCTTCCTTACATACTTGTACTTTAATGTTATACTTGATTTAAAGGAGATCGTTACTGAATGTGTATTGTCAAAATTGCAAAAAGAAATGCAAAAGAAGTTTAGGTTTATTTATGTGTGACCCTACAGCCCTATTTACTAGAGAATTTCAGGTGTCCATAAGGATCCAGAGTAGTGGGTTCTTTCTTACACAGTAAGTCATGCCATTGTATGAGGTCGGATGTGTCCCTCAGGTGCCCAACAACTGAGCTCCCAAGAACCTGAAAAGGGCCCAAATCAAATCACATCCATGTCAAATGCCTTGCTCTCCACATTTCAAGATCATCGCCATCATATAGTACATGACAACTAGTAATGACCCTCCTATTAGACTTTGAACCTCGGAGACACATTTTGTATAAAAAACATGTACATACTCTTGATAAAAGGACAACGTCAAATCACAAAAATCAAGCAAGTCGTGTAAAAATAGAGGAGTCAATTATCAGAAACGTTAGAAAAGAGAGATTTACTTAATATTTTCGTGAAAATGACAAAACCAATATATAAAAGTGTTTGCAGTGAGAAACCAAACCATTCACTCTCTCATCAACTCGCAAAATGGTGTGAACTTGAATGTGAAATGGACAATGGTACATAATATGGCAAATGGAAACGACCAAAGTTGAAAGTAGTAGACGTTACGGTAGACCTTGAGAAAAAATGACTGAAATTACGACTGTAATATTGTGAAAAGGTGAAAGAGATGGGTCGTCAAATCATCTATAAATATGACTGGGACAACAACAATAATTACAATGAGCATTTTAAAAATTAATAAATTAGTTATAATAAATTTTGATAGCACTATTAAATAGAAATATTCAAAAAAACCGACAGACTCGTCTCATCGGTAGCAAAAAAATCATTTTTCATATATGTGTATACTTCATTCATATATATATACCTCCAAATATATAAAATACTTGCGCTTTCATAACAATTTTCTAATTCCTATCCTGATGAAGCCCATAAATATATTATTAAGTAACGTGCAATTAACTTGTTTATTTTGTAAAAGCTTCTCTACTTACTGATCGGCGTTCCCACTTCCACCCCCAGAGCCCGAGTTGTCTCCATGATCCATTTCCTGATTCCCGTCTTTCCCATCATCTCCGTGACCATCCCCATTTGCACCCGTATTTTCCGAACCGGATGCACCCTGCATTGAGTCGTCTTGATTCATCGCTGAAAGATCTCCATCCGCGCCCATCACCATATCTTCGTCACCTTCGTTATGATGTAGTTCAACTTCGTCTGATGCAAAACCTCCGTTTGTAATATCTTCTGAAAAATCTTGTCCGCCAGACATTATTATGCACTACTACCCGCTAAGTACTATTTTATACTATCTATAGATAGTAGTACTAGTAGTCGCCGTCGACGATGATCGGTACAACTTTTTTTTTGGCGTGACTTCTACCGTGAAAAATATATTATTATTTTTTCTACACTAAACTACAAAATAAAAAAGGAAATACTGCAAATTAATTGATGAAAATTATCAACAAAGGACTACGGGAATATGTGCGTTCTGTTTAGCTAATTGATATTCAATTATTTATCAATTATTATTTTTTAAATTTAATTTTCTTCGAAGAGAAAAAGCAACTCTAATGGAACAACCACTCTAACGAACGAATGTGAAAATACAGAAGGAAAGGAGGGGAGTAGTGTACTGTTGGTAGCTTGTTGAGGGAGAGCAGAGAGGAGAGGAGAGAGGAGAAGAAAAGGACGAATATGCAATAGAGTTTGTATATATGGGAGAGAGGTATATATTATGATGGTATGGTGTAGAGTAGAAGAGTAAAATGCGATCGAAATGACGCCGTCTGTCTTGTTTCTTCCACTGTGATGAAGCTGCTGTTCCTGCTGCTGCGTGCTCGGCTTCTTCTCTTTTTACCGTCCGGTATTTTGTGGTTGGCTGCTCGCTATGCATACGTAGGAGCGCATAAAAATACACCACAAACAATAAAACAACAGCTCACGCTACATTATATCCGTAGAACCATTATGATGTGAATGTGTATCACACATTTTCTAAATTCGAAAATTCCGAGCGATGCTCTTATTATTTGGGAGAATGTAGATAGGTACTATCA
>JAQFYG010003744.1:0-12057 GCA_034694325.1 Entomobrya corticalis | reverse complement strand
GTAAAATAAATCTTTTTCGGTCCACTTTGTACCTTTCCCACTTGCCGGAGAATTCCACAAGCCAAAGTGATAGATAACTTCTATAGCGTAATCACAAAAGACCTAATTACTATGGAAAAATTAGAAACGATAGGAAAAAATGTTTGCTCAAAAATAATGCTTATTGAACATAAATATGATTTAACGCCGTTTTTATTTTGTGTGAACAAATTTTGTGTCGCAACATAAGTAGATACCTTGCGATCCAGCTGGAGTATAGAGTCCAGAATCTATCAGAATGAAAATGAAGACTTCTGATAAAAGAGATTTGTAATTTTTATATCTTAATATATTTATGATATATGAAATGGTAGATACATTTTAGGAAATAATCATAAAAATCTAATTATAATGGAAAATATTGAGGCAAAGAGTAAATATTTTGTGAGTTTGACGGCGACGCCGTTTGTAATATGTTTTGGGCTTTGATGGTACAAACAATGATCAGGTCAAAACCTCAGCTTTACATGTAACTGGAGATATAAATAATGAAATGCAAAGCATTAAAACGAACGGGATAAAATATTTACAGGAAATAACAGAATCACGTCTAAAAATGCTACTTGTTTGGTGTGGAGTAATGTGGTAGTGGTAGTCATAGACTGGTCCGGTCAAGTTGCCCTATATATAAAAAAGGCTAATTAAATACGAAGATTATATTTCTGAAAAGTTAGGGTTCATTTAATTTTATTATTTCATAATATTCCACTTTAATCAGAAACAGTTTTTGTGCTATACTTTTTATTATTGGGAAAGATGATGATCAACTTTAGCAACAGTTTATGTTGTTCACACAAGAAGAGACGAGCGAACATCGTATTTTCGTCCACTTCCAGCACCAACTTTTTTTCTTACTTGATGACTTCATTCGATTTTGAGAAAGCAAAAATATTGGGGGTCAATTATGTAATTAGTCAATGTAAACTGGGTTTCGTTTTCCTTTATAAAGTAATCCGTCAGAACTTTATGTATCTTTTTAAGTTTCTTTGTGGATTTATTTGCAGCCTACTTTGAATGTATATCATTTTTTCTAATAACCATGCTTTCTATTTTTCAATTTCTGTTCTATTTAAAGTTTCATGAACTAAAACGATTACTGGACATTCATTTCATCATTATATTTGAATGCTTGTAAGCTTGAAATTTGTGTTTGAATGATGATAGGATAATGATAAGCTTATGTTATCATACGCTGATAACCATATGGAATGTGAAATGAAAAGCACTACTTAGAAAATGACCATAAACAACCTGATTAATATGGAATATAAAAAGTGTATTATGGGATGTAAATATATTGCAACGTCGTATATCATTTGTTGTTGAATTTCAGAAAAATAGAAACCCTAGCTGTTGCCTATTTTGTCAAATAGTCAAAGTCAAATTCATGGAATAGTACTGAAAAGCCATGCTCAATTAAAAGTTAGTGACTACCTACTGGCAATTTCAAAAATAGTAAATCCAAAATTAGTGCTCTCCTTTGGAAAGATAACGGGAAGTAATTATGGCGGGTTTTTTGCGGATAGCAAATCGAGTGAGCTTGTTCTCGAGAAAGAAGTGATTGAAATCAATGGTGTTTCAATTATCATCAGTGAATATTCTCCAGCTGTAAAAACAGTGTATGTTAAAGGCGTTCCATTACTTGAAAACGACGCTCCACTCATGGAATTTCTGCAAAAATTTGGAGAAATAAAAAGTAAGCCAATGCGACTCCGACTGAAGGATGTCCCTTCTGGCTTTTCCCATGTTTTGTCGCACACAATAGTTGTCAAAATGATCTTGAATAGTGAGGTAAAATTACCCCCGTTTGCAAAAATTGAAATTGCTGGAGACGTCATCAAAGTGAAAATTGAGCATGGCTCAAAAAAGTGCTTTCAGTGCGGGGAAAGGGGCCACGAGAAGAAGTTGTGTCCCCAAAATAAAATCGAATTCCCTGAGCCCAATTTTTTGGCCGAGACACCTTCCAAACACCAGGATATTGTCGAAAATGCTGAATCTATAAATGGGGAAACTCAAGATGGATCAGGTTCTGATGAAGATCAAACTGATATTACTAACAAAAAAGTATCCAATAATATAACTGATGTGGGCAGTGATGAAGGGGACATTACAGATAATAGTTGGTCTTTGTCTGCAAAAAGGGGTAGAAAAGCCCAGTTTACTGCTTCAAATCCTGGTGATGAAAATTCTGCGTCGCAAGAAAGTAGCCCCACTAACAGATCAAAGTCAATACGTCTTGATTTGGAATTCGAAATTCGAAATTCCTACAATGAATGGAAAGGAAAGCCAATTGGTAATAGTCATTTAAAAAACGAGAAACTCCTCCAATTACTTCTTGAAGGTGCTCATGATTTGGACAAAATAACTCAAGTAGCTAAAAACTACACCAGTAATCCGGCTTTATTGCGTAAACAATTAGCTGCTTTGATTGGAAATGTCAGTAATGGAAGCGTACAAGATTTCATCAGAAGGGCAAGCGACGCCATACCGTTAAAATTGCCCGGAAGAGTTCATTAGTTCACATTCATGAATTTATATCAATACTGGAATGTTATTGGTTTACAAATTAAAAGACGAAAAAGAGGGAAAAGGGGAGGAAGAAGAAAAGGCAACTTAAACAATGGACTCAAAGAAGAAAAAACCATAAAATCTAAATATAGTTTTCCAAGAATTATGTATACTAACGCTTGTTCGTTAAATGAGGATAAGCTTGAAACTCTTTTGTGTTTAAGTAAAAACTATGATATTCTTGCTATATCTGAAACGTGGGGAAAACGGAATCAGTTATCTCACATTCCAAACTACACATGTTACGAAACGACAAGAAGTGAAAAAACTGGTGGGGGTACTGCTATATTTATACATAACAGTATCCAGTGCAGCAAATATAATAATTATGTATTCAACAACTCAAATCAATTTGAAATAACTTGGGTTATTATTCGTCCGCAATACCTACCCAAAAAAGTATCTGTAATCGCAATTGCTTGCGTGTATATACCACCTGGCTGTGTAAAAAATGGGCAAGTTAAGCTGCTTAAAAGTCTTGTTCATGCAATAGAAAATATAAAAAACAAATACGCGTACCCAGGGTTTATTATTATGGGGGATTTCAATAAATGGAAGTACGAATACAATTTTACTGTTAGTACTAATTTAAAACAAGTTATTAAATTTCCTACTTTTTTTAACGTTTCAAATAATAAGTCAAGTAAACTTGATAAAATATTTACGAGTATAGACAACTGGTACAAAGCTGCTACCAGCAGTCCACCTTTAAAAGATAGCACAAAATATCATGTTTGTGTGAATTACATGCCGTGTAAGTTAATAACTAGAACAAACAATGAAAATATCGTTATAAACTACCGTGATTACCACAGTGACAATCTGGCTGATTTTTCTGAAATTATTGAAAGTACAAACTGGCAACCGTTATACCATTCGGAATCAATTGATTTTAAATGTGCGTATCTAAATATAGTTCTCATGAATGCCTTTGAGGTTTGTTTTCCTCAAAAGAAAAAGATTGTTAATGCTAACGAGCATTTGTGGATTACCCCAAAGTTAACACTACTTTTTCGTAGACTTAAACTCTTGTGTAAAAATAGAACAGAACAAAATATTTTAAGAGCTCAAATTAAAACGGAGATAAAGGAGGCTAAGTTAAAGTACAACCAGAGTTTACAAAATAAAATATGCAGAAGTCAAAAAAACATTCATTTTGTGGTAAACAAACTTTGCAATTTAAAGAACAACATGTCAGTAGTGGACAAAATTGCGCTAAGTAATGACGAAAGTGTACAAGTTACACTGAACAGAATAAACTCACACTTTACTGTAATTAATAATAAGTATCCTCCTTTATCCGATTTTATTTATGATGAAGCCAGAAGTTCAAATGTTCTAAACGTTAATGAAATGGCCGTGTTAAATTGTTTTCAAAAACTTAATTCGTCAAAAAGCAATGTTCCAGGTGCCCTACCAACTCGTGTTTTGAAACTTGCTTCTGTTCACATAGTACCTATGTACACACACATAATAAACTTCAGTTTCAAAAAATGTGTTGTTCCTGCCGAATGGAAGAAAGGCTTTATAACGCCTCTACCTAAGGACTCAACTAACGTGGCCATTGATAATTTGCGACCAATTACTCAAACAAATGTGTTCAGCAAAATTATGGAGGGTTTTATGTTCGACAAAATATATAAACAAATTATCGATAAACTAAATAAATCTCAGTTTGGTGCTCTTAAAAAATCGTCCACAACCCACTACCTAATTTCTTTATTCGAGTTTGTACAAAAAGCCCTGGAAAAACCCAACACGTACGTAATTCTTGTTTTACTGGATTTATCCAAAGCTTTTGATCTGGTTGACCATAATGTGCTAATGGATTCTCTAATTAAAATTGGAATTGAGTACAGCGATGTTTGTTGGCTCGCTGATTTCTTGAGAAATAGATCACAGTGCGTTAAATTCAAGAATAGTTTGTCTACGTTTTTAACAACTACCAACGGTACGCCTCAAGGAACAAAGATTGCTGTTTTAGTATTTGTAATTCTGGTGAACAGACTTTTGGAAAATTTTAACGAAAATCATGCATCGTTCAATAATATTATGAACGCCTTTATTGACGACATGTGCATTGGTGAGGCAGTAAGATACGATGACTTTCCCATGATTACTGATTATATTTTGGACATCAATAAATGCATGACAGAGTGTAAAATGTGCTTAAATCCAACAAAGAGTAATATTATTATCATAGACAACTCTAAAGACAAACGATTCAGTAATTTTAACTTGGTAATCAATGGAAAAGTAATTCCAAAAGTCCATTTTAGTAAATTGTTAGGTGTTATGATCAACAAAAGAGCAAATTGGAGTGATCATGTTCTTTTTGTGCATGAAAAAGCATGTAAAAAAATTTATATACTTCGTCGACTTAAATGCTTTGGATTTACAGGAAAGCAACTAACTAGAATGTACATCACTCATATTCGAAGTATATTGGAATACTGTTGTGTTTTGTGGTCAACTAGCTTGACAAAAATTAACAAAAAAATGCTGATAAGTGAGAAAAGGTGTCTTTCCATAATAACTGGAAAATATGTTAGTAATAGCAATTACATGAAAGTTTGTTTAGATTTGAACATAAAATGTATTGAAGAAAGATGGAATGACTTACTTATAAAATTTGGTATTAAATTGTTAAAGCATGATAATTATAACATTTGGATTAACAAATACAAAGCTTGTCCTACTCAACGCTCTACGCGTTATAATAAAAAAACTTTTTACTTTAGAGCTGTTGCCTGTAAGTACGAAAGGTATCGTCGTTCAACAATACCTACACTTGTAAGAGAACTTAGGAAAAAAATAATAGTTTAATATGAATATCGTTTATGTATTTTTTTCCATTATACCCACAGCGCCTCCACAGGCTGCTTGAACTTCTTCTTTTCATTTAGTTTGTAATTTTATTCTGTCTCCAAATTACATTTTAAGCAATTTGTCTATTTCAGTGTTGTGAACGTGTAACTTCACTGTGAGATATTTGTATTGGTTTTTCTTTTTCGAAATAAATAAATAAAATAAATAAATAAAATAAATAAATAGCAGAATGCTTATTTTTTGGTTCCCGTGGCAGAACTTGTAGTAGACGTAACAGTCCGCGCAGAATGACCGATGAACATTTTGATTTTACTTGCGCGCTAAATAGATTTCAAACATTGAAATCTGCAATTTTTACGACGCTATTGAGCCCTCGATATGACGTTTTTAGATCTTAATTAAAAATTATAAGTTGCAAATGAGTATTTTGGCAAGGTGGTTGGATTTCCTCAAATTTCATAGCGCAAATGGGCAACAGTTGAAATTTGACTAAGTGAGTTTATTAGTTATATTTCTAATTGATGTAAGGCAAAATAGCCTGACAGTTTGTTCAAAAATGTTTTTACTTTGGTTTGAATTTACTTTTATGCTAAAATTATTTAGTTTTTAAGCAGTATTTTTAAAATAATATTTTCTATTGTGTTAATAGGATTTCTAAATGTAAATATAGATTATGGAACATAATTCATTTACAAAATTGAAAACAAAACGCTGAAGTTCATGATTGACGTAAAATACATATTTTTCTGCAACCGTTGCATTAATGTAGTTGATGCAACATTAATAGTTGATGTTTAATGGTGACGTTGTTTGTCTTTCCATGCTTTCGTCTTTCCAGAAGAGGTTTATTCGTCGATTATTTTTTAAATAGTTTCTTTAATAATTAGTTTTTTGTGCTATTATTTTTTAAAGTAGTTCGAACTGCTTTAATTGTCCTCGATATCTAATTTATAATTAGATAATAAATTTTAATTTATCATTGTCCAAGTAAATTAAGCAGATATTCAGTTCTTGTAACAACAGGAGAGATTTTTAATTAATAAGTATTGCATTTTGAAAAAAATTAATTGAAGTAGGCAACATTTCTACTCTTTTCAGTTTAATGTTATACTAATATCCTTCATTAGAAGCTGTTATTACGCAACTCTTGTCTTTAGAATCATAGACAAAATTAAAAAAGTGAAAATTATAAATTGACCGAAAGTGGTTTTGTTGTTATTTTAGAGAGAATTTTATTCCTACGATTCATATTTCTTTGCAATATTAATTATCCAGTTTATTAATCATTAATCAGCGTTGTCCGGAAGAAGAACGAATTTGTCACCAGTCATAATTAACATTAGCCCTCAACTTACAATAAGCGGCGTTGCAACGCCACATTTTGTTTCGTTTTTACAAAATTCTAATCCGATATGACATACAAAATGTTTCCGTTCTTCTTTGAGACTTATCAGCATACTCTAACACGGGTTATTGCCAAAAAATGCATTTTTGATTAATTTTATATGAAAAATTTTAACGTGATCCTACAGCATGCATTTAAACTTAAATTATACTAGGTAGCATATATAAGCTCCAAACAACACATAGCTTCAATCGTTTTCAGAATTTCTTTTAAAAAAGGCTTAAATTGATTGGTTTAACACAAACGGTTATTTATCATGCAAAAAACTAATTAAAGGGTGAAGTTCATAAATAAAGTAAAATCTGTATCTCTTGCAATAGTTTCGTTTACACTAGAATTTAAATTATTCTGCCAAAATTGGTAGCTATGAATATACTTTGTAATATACATTATCAGTTAAAAGAAATTATTAAACGACGTCACACAACTTACAGCACGTTTATTTCCAATAAAGTTTTACATCAAATAAAAATATTGAATAGTCTATTCTTCACAGTAAAGTCGCCAAGCAATCAACAAACTAGCCCAGGAGTTTGCTTGTTGTATTAAATAAGTGTTTCAGTGCCAAGTTGGGTTACCTAAAGATACTAGTAAGCAGGTTAAGAAACTTTCAATCAGAAAACAAGCTTCCATCTTATAGACTTAGCCAAATTTCAACTGTAATATTAATAATATAATATAATACTAGTAATATGCGCAATAAAATTTGAACATCCTACCAATTTTTCGAAATACTCATTTGCAATTTATAACGTTTTAATTATAATCTAACTAAATACCGTATTAAGAGTTGAATGGCGTGGTAAAAATTGTAGGTTTCAATGTTTGATATCTGTTTAGTTCGGAAGGTAAAATTCAAAATGACCATAGGTTATTTTGCGGGTATTTTTTCAGCGTCTACCAATACTGCCACGGAAAGTGAAAAATGAGCTTTTTACTACCTGACGTAATAAGCTGCAACAATTGATTTTATTTTTTTAAATTCAACTTTTCGTTCATTTTATAACTTAATTTTAACACGACAACAAATTAATAATATTTCAACAAAATGTAGTATTGCATGAATAATATTTTCAGCGGTGGTGACCTGCTATTTCTAGGGTATCGTTGATTACGATGTTTATTTCTTCCATGTTTTTACTTTATCGTTCACGACACATTTAATATTCTATCATGGCGCTTTAAGTTCAAAACATATTAAAAATGGCGTTAAAATGTAACATTTACTTCCGTTTATGAAATACAAAAACCCAAAGTTTAGTCTGCACTATAACAATAATTTGTTGTTTCTGTTTCATTCGTATTATTTCGCATCTTCTTAGCATCTAATAAAACTGTAAATTATTTATATCAAGGACCAATAACGATACTTTTGCTTAGTTTTCCTTGTGGATAAATCAAATAAAATATATTCTTCTATTCGTATTGTGACCCTAACAAAGAAGAAAAACATCTAATAATTTTTAAAATCATTTTTGTACTCTTTCATGATAGAGAAAAATTTAAAATTAGTAAATACCGCCATTAAAAGATAGTAAAACAATGATCAAATTTTCATGATCTAAGCTTACATTTTATTGTAGCCAAACTTTAACTTTTTTCAAAAACCTTTCACTGGAAGTAATCTAATTTTTGCAGTTGTTTCCACCAATCTACACTAATTTCCAATTGCTTATATGTTTGTAATCAAAATCTTACCATTTTTAACAACTAATCTATTGCGATCAATTAACAGTTCAGACACAAAAAGTAATCATTGGCGATAAAATATTACAATTTACATATTTTCCGGGTTTTACAAAATTCTGAGCAAATACAATAAAAATTTTATAGAGCCTCTTCCAAACTTTAGAGTTGTATAGACGTTCAATTTTATTGGCTTATATCATAATAAATGACGCCATATCTCTATCCTTTTCCGAAATGCAGTTCATTCTTCAAGTCAGTCAGAGAGTCTATATTTGGCAAGGATGAGAATAAGAGGAACTTGTCGTCGTGTGAATATAAACAAAAGAGCTGTTGACACTAAAACTTACAATTATATGCCACAATAATAGGAAGTAACATTACTTTAACATGCATGATGAAAAGTGAAACGAAAAGTGCACCTTTACTGCCATCAATGTTTAACTGCATATGTTTTTAGCTTATTTCAGCATATTTGAAAATATGAAAATTTAAATATATTTAAAATTGAAAACAAAGCAATTTAAATGCAACCAAATTTGTGATTACAGCCGTCTTATAATTTAGCCTCCTTAAAATAAAATCCCTTCTAAATTTAGGTTAAGAAAGCTTTGCACAGTATTCACATTGAAAGACCAGCAAAAAACAATATATTAATCCATAATCACTCTGTATTGGTTGCAAACTATACATTTGCTAAACTCAGTAATAATGTTAAACAAGCAGATTCCAAGAAATATCAACCAGCATTTGCTAAAACAGAACCAAACTATGTTTTATCTTAGAAAATAGCAAAAATTTATGTTTTTCTGAGCCAGAAATAGGTGATAAAACTCATTTAGCCGTAAGTTTTTGATTAAAATTTAAATAATATTTGAAGAAATGCAAGGAGGTTTATCACTACAAGTAAATATATTTAGTTTTATGATTTGTTTGGTCCAAATGTAGACAGAAGTTTAAATGAGGATTAACGGCTCTTAAAAATAGAGTTCGTGGCTCAGTAGAAGCGGTGAGAGCCGATTTATTTATGGGTCTTTGAGAATTACCCGAAGCATCATAAAATCGACTGACATGCACATTTACAGGATACTGGATAATAGCCAGCATTTTTCTCGCTTCCTCGTACCTGTCTATTCGGTAAAGGTGCAACTGGGTGCAAATTACAATACAAAACTATATCAGAATCTCAAACTTATAGATTACAACCAAAACATAATAACAAACATCTTATGACCCTTTTCTCATGTTTAAAATATCTTTTTTTCTTGTTAGATTTTTTTTTAAATTAGATGATTTTATTATTTTAATCTACTCCAAAAATATAAATCTACATTTAACTTTCAATCTACCGCGTTTCTATGTTTCATGTAGTTTTTTGTCTATGTAATCTATTACCAAAACCCACAAAACCTGCTCAAGGAAATAGATAAACGACGTTGAGTCACATTTACATTTGATAATATTCTTCACATATTTCATACTAATTAAATAATTTATGGTTATTTCCCAAATCGTATCGCCCATTTTTTACAACGTGTAGCTTAAGGGATATAACTTGATGCCCTTGAAGTCATCATCCAAACAAAATGTCAAAAGTTCAATCAGCGTGATAGAATGAAGGTTTTAACGGGTTGCCTAGAGCAACCAGGTAAAAAACAGCTGGTATCGTATCATGAGTCGTCCCATGGATAAAGCAATTAAGATGAAATTTAGAAGTATTCTTGGATTTTTTATTAAATATAGCCACAAAATAGATTTTATTGTGTCAGCCATGCTAAATGACAGAGTTTTTATCAACAGATAGATTCTCATTTTTCCTTTTTTCACTCAAAGACACTGAAAAGATTTTAAAGCAACTATCTCCGCGAAGGTAAAACGATGGCACAATCTGGAAATAACCAAACAACATATTAACCTGAAGTGAAATGTTATTTTTAGGAATTATCTGATAGAGGTTTAGTGCAGTTTCCATTCTTGACCATAATGGTTCAGTTTCGACGAGAACAATTCTTAATTTGAATCTATCCTTTTCACACTCCAATACCGTACCAGAACATGCAACAAACGGCGTCACAACGACATATTTAGAAAATTTCCGTTTTGTACAAAATTCAAAATCATAGATTAAATACAAACTGTACTTTATGTACAAAAATATGTACTTTTCGTGTCAAAGTGATTTTATCATATGATCTTATTTATATAACATGTTTCAATAAATGAGAGAATATATTGCAGTCCATCATCACAAGAGCTTGTCATATTACAACAATAATATAAAACAAATTTCTTCAGTTCTTCTTCGTTTTGTCTATACTGCACAATGAGAAATCCCCATATAATCGACAAAAAAGCGTCGCAATGTTGCCCGGATTGCCTATGGCAAACGGGTCATGAAATTACTCGTATCGTATCATCATATCATGCCTCGTCCAATCTTTCTCTCGATACTGCAACAACATTTTGCTGTTTCTGTTCCATCTTTTATTTTCTTTCTTTATCATCATCTATATCTGATATTATAAGATTGATATTTTTATTTTTGAATGAACATAGTATTAAATATTAGCTCATCGTTATGAAGAATTGTATTGAATTGAATCATTACATTGTATTTGGCGATAACCTTTAGAATGCTTTTGCTTGTCAGAACAATTACAAGATTTCCTCGAGTCCTTTAGTCGAACCGTATTTCGATACTAACTCTGTATTTGTGAAGCCCAGAACATCCAGCAAACGGCGTTATAAGGTCTTATTGTGTTTTTACAAATGTCAAAATTAATACAATCTACAAAAATATTTACTGTTTTTCAGCATATTTTCACAATATTTTGGTATTGTGTAAACCTGTCCTTAAATTTATCGACTATTTCATTTCCCACATCCTCAAATTGGGAAATGTGTCTACCATTTCATACCACTCTCTTAACCCAAAACATGTAAAACAGCTTTATTACCACATATTCACTTCCGTTATGACGAACTTCCAAATTAAAAAATATTTCCAAAATTTATTTTTCATCCGTACATTTTCCGTAATAATTAGCTATTCAGTTAATATTGTTAGTCGTATTACGCCACAAAAAGAAAGACAGCTGAAGTCTACATTCTATTCGGGAAATATGCGTGATTTTATGCTATTAAATAGTGAGCTTCTGCGGATATGTTTCGGTTTCTCACAAAATTAGCTAAAAAGAAATAAGTAACCAGTTGGTTTTCTAGCATATAATTTGTTTCAGTTTATTGTCCATTTTACACACTTTAATTCATTTACGGATTCAATGTTTATCTGATCAACTAACTACTGGTATACTGTATTATCTTAGCTAACAACATGTAAAAGCGGCGTTTTGATCACACATTTATTTTTATTATGACAAAATTACAAAATGAATTAAAAAAACAAGTTCGCCCATAAATTTCAGTTTCCATAATACCTAGCTCTTTTTTATCATTTGCATGCATTATTACTACTTGGAAGCTAAATTGAGAATATAATATGCCGTACAAATGATGGAAGCATTTTTCTA
>JAQFYG010003743.1:0-12058 GCA_034694325.1 Entomobrya corticalis | reverse complement strand
TTTGTGATATGAAAGTATGGATTTTGCGGAACCTTAAAATTGGTAAAGCAAAGAAACATTAAATAAATTCCTCCCTATGCAGATGATTGCTTAACATAAACAGAAAAACATTTATAAAACTTTTTATAAAAAATTATGCTCCTAAGATAGAAGTATTTAAAAACATTTATATTATCAGTTTTTTACTTGTACTATTTCATGTTCCATGCATGCTTACACTGTGGTAGGTGTATAAAGCGCTCAAACAAAACCAAACCAACTTTTTTGATGTGTCATACTGTGAAAAATACTGCAAAAATAATATACATTTATAAAAGATCCATACATGCATATATTTTTCCCAGTTCCTTTTATCCATTTTCCAAGTCCAAGTTGACAACTACGCAAGTTGACACGACTTGTTGTAAACTGGCTAGTTATTATATAGAAAAGTACTTTCTATTATTACACAAAACAAATAATAGAATGACTAAGACACAAGAACAACAAAGAGCTAGTTTTACCATAAAAAGAGTTTTTAAATCCGTCTCCATTTCTGTTTTGTCATGAAATGCATGCATGTTTCTTTTTTTTTCTTGCCTTTACAATTTACAATGCTCATGTAAAGTCATACTCAAGCAAACTAAAAGATTGTTCCTATCAGTCAACTCGTTGTTTCACTTTTCAAAGTTGTTCTGCTCATTGCTCACAACATGAACAAATGTGTACTATACCTATGAACATATTGCCCACGAGTAGGATGGTTCTTGTCACAGCGGCAGTTAGTTAACTCTGCTAAACTCTTTCTCTCTTTCGTCGATAAAGTTTATACATTTGCCGTGGATAAAACCAGTGTGAAATGGTCTGGTTCTCTCGTCTGAGCTCAGAAATGTATGCGACTCCTTCGGTAACTTTTACAAACTACTCGCGTAACAATATAAAACGACATGCTGGGTTTCTCCATGGTTTGTACATATTTAGTCATGTAATGTAAATGTGTTGTATGTACAAAACTAGAGGAGTAAGTAAGGAGCTTTAGCAAACTTTTACATGTTTCAAACTATCATCGAGTGAGTTGAGTTGAGTGCTAGTCTAAAAAGCATGACAAAGTAAAGAAAATTGTGTGTGCACACACATAACACACATAAGTTTTGTTAAGATAAGTAATAAGCAATAGTAAAAAAGGCATGAGTAATAATAATATGGAAAAAGTCAGTGGAGCCCAATAATGGTGAAAAGTGTAGTAAGTAGTAAACCAGGAGGAGACCCATGTATTTAAACATACCATATATAGTCGTCTTCTTATGTAATACATAAAACATAACACAAGTAGATAAAATTGTATATGAATAGCTTATGGATGTGGATTGTAACATTGTATAAATGCCGAGGAGACGACAATGAAAGAAGAAAAATACGGGAAATGGAACGTTTTTTACTGCTTGCTCGTTTCTGATGTTGTAGTATCAGTATGTATTGTGTAATGTTGAGTAATGTCGCTACATGTGTAAAGGGTTCTGGGTCTGTTTCCAACAAACAAGAAGCAGAGAATAACAGGAGAAGAGAGAGAAGAGAGCTTACCTGGTTAGGGTTTTCACGGCTATGGATATACAAGCAAAAGCAGAGTAGCAACAAGACAAGATCAGGAGAGAAGCAGGAATGGAGTGGGTACCAATGTAACACTGGTTGTTGAAGTGGTGGTGGTGGTAGAGAAAAGGTACATGCTTTCCTTATTTCGCGATTCCTTTCTGTGGTTTTTTTAGATAAAGCCCAAACCATTTGAACTCACTGTTTTTATACAAGTTAGTGAAAAGGATTGTGAATGTAATGTAATGTCATCAACATCAAGTTAGTAGTAAAAAAATGTATATAGATTATATATAGGACCTACGCTACTACAACGGCTGTTGTTACAGTGTTACGCTCACTCAAACTGTTTACGAAAAACTCCGTGTGTGTTTGTCGGGTCGGATGCTAATGGTGGTAACAAGCATTTTCCAGCATTTTGGCCAATCATAATCATGTCTTGTGAACAATATCTAAAAACGTAGCTCGGGGAGCAAAAGCTTCTCTTTTCGCTTTCCTCTAAACTGAACACAGTAGCATGTCATATAAAAAATATCATATAAATATACCAAAGCATTATTCGTTTTAACGCTGTAAACTTTTGCAAAGAATTTCTACTTTATATTTTTTTTAACCAAAAAAAGAGTGGCAGCAGCAATTCAACAAAGTGATGCATGGTTTTGTATGTTAATACCCTCTAAAGAAAAAAAAAGAGAAAAGAAGAAGGAAAATATGTAATAAGAATCCTTTTTGATATCGCACACATTTTCTCCCGAGTTGTCTCAGGGGAACTTAAGAAAAAGCGTGGTCGTCCTTAGTCTATTTTCCTCACTATCATTTTTCTTGTGTGTGTTTTTTTCATGTCTACTGATATCGGTTATTCGGAAGATACACTTTCACAAGGAGCGTGAGATGCTACTGTTTCTTTTCCCATTCTTCCCATTATCATTTATTATTGCATTTCCTCGAACAAAAAATAAAGTTGGTACCAACAAACAATATTATTTTCTGGAGGATATAAAAAAAACAAGCGTGATATGTTTAAGGAGAAAATGGTACATTGCATTTATTATTGCTCCTTCTGCTCTCCTCGTCCTACTACACAACTAACATTCAACATTACATATTACTTTTGTGTTCACTCAGTCAGTTTACTTTACAGCTTGGAGCTTTACTAGTGGCATGTCTGCGTGTCAGCACAAGAATAAGTAAAAAAAACAGTCCCAGGAGCAAGTTCGGATGGATGGAGATGAAGAAGAAGAAGAAGAGAAGCTTGAAGCAAAACTGCTGCTCTGCTCACTTTGCTCAACTCGTTGTTCCTTACATTATTGCAATCAGACACAACATTGTTGAGAAGCATTTACCACCACCACAGCTACTAATGCTGTATACACGATGTACGTACATCTGCTTGTTATTTTTTTCTGTGGTGAATGTAATGCTTTTCATGTTGTTGATGTATTATGTTAGCTGCTCCTGCTCCTGATTGTGATGATGATGATGATGACGTGTGTTATGTTATGTATGCATTTTGTATACATATTGGTAAGTGTTGTGTGTGTGTGTGTGTGTGTGTGCGTAACATGTAGAGAAGAAGTTGGTTGCCCAACGGCATGATCATCTCCATTTAACATAGTGGTTGGCTGACTGGGAGGAGACCCGCCTCCTCCTCTTTTACTGATACATCATCGTGATGGTTATGCTCCTTTTGTTACACTCCCTTGTACAACCCATGTTTTTCCTTGCCATCCCTCACCAACATGTCAATCAATAACACTTCTCTCTCTCTCTCTCTACTTTTCATCTTTCTTCTTCTCTCTCAAATAATAATACATTATTCTTGCCGCATTCTTCTTTTTCACCTTTTTTGCTATGCTTCTCACACTCTGTAATCATAATAATAATGTAATATATGATGTGTGTGAAGAGTGAGGACGGAGGAGAGATGAGATATGATATGCCATTCAGCTCTGTATACATACCTAATAATCCCAGTCAGCAACTTGGCAGATTTTGCTTAAAGCTTATAAAGCTTGGAGACCGGAGAATTGAGACGAGACTCATTCCCATTTCATCAGAGCAGCAGAGAACATTCCGAGAAAACATATTATTCAAAAAATATAAAGTAATGCGTAGATATAGATATGAGATATTATATGGTGTGCACACAACTCATCATCATCTTCTTCATATTCCACTGATCCGCGTATCTCATTTCATCCCAAGTTCGAAGAGTTTTATTCTCCCGGAGGAGGAAAAGCTGCCAGCAGATCACACCATACACACTATAAACTCTTAAATCTCGTAACAACTTCATCTCTGCTCGAATGAGAGATGATATATATATTGAAGTATATTCATAAGCTTGCTCTAATATTGACGCCGTAGTCATATTCGAAAATTGTTTGTTAAGGGATAAAAGGAGCAAGTAAACAGGAATATTTTGAAATTGGAACACAGGAGCACTTTATTATTATACTTATGACTTGACATTTCATGTAGACGAACATAAGAGGAAACATAGAGAAAAACAAAGTAGCACGCTCTCTGTGATGGGATGTGACGATGATATAAAGTGGAATGAAAATGGTGATTGAGATTTTCGGTGAGAGCGTGGTAGTAGTAGATGTAGTATTTATTCATCAGTCATTTGGAAAATGCTTTTCTATTTAAATAGCAATAACAACAAAGTTGAATAATAACGAATGAATTAACATTTTAGGGATATCTCTCATCAATTCAGTGAGAGATTTTGTTAGCACAAGTACTTTTCATTTCAATCATCAGTAATCAAAGCATAAAGTGAAACAGCTCATTTCTCTGGTAAAGTATCAAGTTATTACATATCACCGTTCAAAAAAAAGTATCCATTCACATAACAAACCTATCAGCTTTACAAAACCTAGCAATTTATTTCAGAAGATTCGGAGAGGAGGAGATGAACAGTATGCTTGACTACTGGATAGAGAACGGATGATGTTGTAATACGGTATAGCACACAGATATCCCCACATTCTCGACGAAGGATGCAGGATGTCTTTAGTCACCCCATTTCTTTCGAAAAGCTGGTTTGCTTGTAAAAGAGCAGATAGAAAACACATGACGACATGATACGGGGCGATAAAGTCAGGTTGTGTCTCGTTGTCCTGTATTTTCACAGATCTATTTTTCTTCTCTCCTCACACGAATAACTTCTTTTCAGGAAATTCGTTTATCTCCAAATTTTTTTCTATCCTTAAATACTTTACAGATCCATAAAGTATTATGTACACCATCAATGCATACTTTTACGTAGTCTCATACATTTATATAGATATAAAGGAAAATAGGAAATGATGATGCGCTTTGATAACTTAAACATTTTGCATGATTTTTCCCTTTAGCCTTGGAGGCTGGAGGTAATACTCAGGCAAACCATGTCGTTCTTGTTTAATATCCAATCTTCTTCATTTTTTTACCCCAAAAAACGAAAGTATGAAAAAAGTTGAAAATCTCGACTCGACCTTTTCTTGTGTAAATGTGTCGTACATTGTCGTTTTGAATAAGTGGATGGTTTGCAATAGTCATGGAATGAAATGGGATATGTAAGTAATATTGGGGAATTCAAAGGACAATTTTTTCCTTTATGGAACATAACACTAAGTTTAGATAAGAGAAAAAAAGAGATAGAGAACATGGATATGGTTCCTTTAAAAACCAATCTTATTATCATTCTATTTTTTTCTTCTTTGCTTAAAGGTATATAACCTTATGTTATGGTCTATCTGTGTGGTAGAATATTATCTGTTTTAATAATGTCAAGCATTGTAGTAGTATTCATAAGAAAATGTAAGACAAACGGTAGTACAAAGATAACTTTTAGATAGAATTTTGTCAAACAAACAATGTTTTCAGCTGTTTTTCCAAATATTTTATCTAAGGGAATATGGCTGTTTGCGATACTAGCTGATGTTGAAATTTCTTATTTTCTTGAAAAAACGTATTAAAAGTTTGTTGTGTTGTGTGTTGGTCGAAAAATAAAGATGATTACATTGATAGCTTAGTTATTTGGTATTCTTTCTTTTGTGAAAAGAAAAGCTTTAAAAGGATGACGATCATCGCCTTATGACCACTTTTTTTGCCCTTCCTTTTGTAAAGATTGTTCTCTTTCTGGTTAGGTCACAGTTGCAATAATGAGTATAAATAGAGAGATTCACACCAAAACCAAACGGAAAAGAAATTGGCTGAAAGACATTTTCCTTTCCTTTAGTATCAATAAGCAGTAATGTAAAAGTATACATTTGAGTAGTATTGCTACCTACATTACATAAGTATCGACATATTTTTTTTCCTCCTGGAGACCCTGGAGTACATGTCTGGAATGAGAGAAAAGATGCTATTGCATTTTACCAACCATGTTTCTCGGGATGTACGAAGAGAAAACAACTTTTTCGTGGTTTTCTTTGAGTATACACGACAATGTAATAGTAAAGTGGTGTAAAAAGGCTGAAAATATATTTTTTTCTGTGTGACGCTTTATTATTGTGTAGTATGTGCTTGATGAAATAAGAGTAGTGTAGTATGTATAACATATTGTGCAAGTTGTTGAAGCTGTAAATGTTACTGGAAAAGATAGCGATAGCAAAAGGAGAACACAACTAGAGCCAGTTTTGTTAATGTCAATGGAAAAAACGAGGAAGATCGAAGTATTCGGCAGGATAAAGGATAAATATAAAGATGAAGAAAAATGCTGATGCTTTTGTTGGTGGATTGCATTTTTAGAGGCGAGATAGTGTAGAACATTCAGGAAGAGGAACTATTGCTATTATGGTGGTAGCTCTGCGTTGTTGATTGTGTGTGTGCTCTCTGTACACTCTGTAGACATTGCTTCAAGTTGTTTGCGTTTGACTCTTGAGACCTTTTTGGATAAGAAAAGGAGAGAAAGGAGATGAAAAGAAAAGGAGAAAAAAATGGATAAGGGAGAAAAGGAAGCAAGTTCCAAGCTTCCAAGCTCCTACTTTTCTGCACATTGAACATGATAGTGGAAATGCTGCATACACAAGTTATTTGGATCTTTTACGCTTTTTATTACTTTTTTCTAGGGAACAAGTTGTCAAGTGTTGGAATGAAGTGAGGGACATATGGAGGGAATAGGGAAGAAAGAAAGTGGAGAGTATATTTTCTGCGAGACGAGAGAGGGTTAAGCTTAAATCTTGTTTGTGATGAATGTATTGAATATATTGTTGTCTAAATATAATATTTATCGTAAAAACTTTATAGTTGGGAAACATTGAATAATATGAAGAAGGAAGTATCGTCATTTTAATTTAGATTTTTGTATTAAAAATTCCAAAATTGTCGCTTTAAATAACATGCAAGCCAAATGTCAGAATATTGCTTTAAAATGGTTGATTTACTACTTGAATGCATTTAAAATGTGTCAATTTGGAATGGTTGATAAAAGCGTAATTAGCAAGTTTATCTTTTATTTTTTAAAATAATTAAAAATCGACCTTCCTTTCACTCTATAAAGTTTATTCAATGACATGCAATGCAGTAAAGCAAACTGAATGAAAGTTGTTCAGTTTAGTGAGAGGTGAGCTCATAATCAAGTTTCTGGGATTCAACCGAGTATGTAGCCTCGCACATCTCACTGGTAGCTCGTTGTGAAGTTAAGGAAGGTATAGGGAACGAGCTACCTCGTTGACTCACGAAAGTGACGGTAGATGTACCGTGTGTGTTTCCCTTTCGAAGTTCGCATTTACAAAGGTGAGGTAGGCGGAGGCGACCATGCGGAGAAAAATGAAAATAACTATCGATATTTTATTTAAAACATAAGTTATGTATTTTATTTAGATGTTATTTAAATATTATTATTACCTTACTACATATTATTCAAAATACATATTGTGGTAAAGTAGGTAATAAAACATATGATGTGTCAATAAGTATTCTTTGTAGAAAATTAACAAAAGTGAGATATTTTTTAATATATTTTAAATTAATGTTATTGTCCTTTTGTTGAAATGTTGAAATATGATATCGTTTGTAAAACACAAAATACAGACAATACGTTGTACATTAATTAGAATTATTTTAATGTAATAATATTTCATTAAATTATTTGTATGTAGATATGTTGAAAGGAAAATATGAAGGAAATGTTAAAAAACTAGAATATATTTTTTGTGCCTTCGGCAAACACAGAGAAGAATTATCAACACCTGCCCCCTACTACTGTAATTGCTCCCTTTTCATTTTTCAAATCCATCAAAAAGAACAAGAGAACACATCCTCAACCAGTCCTTAAAATTACATTTTTCTTTGTAATTAAATCCACTTTGTTGTATACAATGATACGATGAATCAGTCTGACGTCTCAATTCAACTGCAATTCATAAATATTTATTTCCATATTAATTAACCTTATTTTTATTCTAAACGTTTGACAAGATGCAACTGAATAACTGAATGCATTTTATGAACATTTTACTCTTATTTTGCATTTTAAACGATATCTGGCTGCTGCTGACCTGACATACTTTCATTCATATTGTTATTCACTTTTACTTGTGCATTTGCTAATGCTTAATTAATGAAGTAAAAAGAACTGCAATTTTTTCTGCAATAAGATAGTAGCCAATTACAGTTTCATCATCATTCCTGCCAAGTGCCAAATTACACCGCACCGATCAGGCGATCTAAAATGTATCGAATTTTAACATGATTTTTCAAGATGAACTTTTGATGATGTTTCTAACAATCATGTGGATAAGTAAAATGACATACTATTGTCTTAAATTTGCGTTGATGTTCTTTAAAAATTATAAGAATTGAGACGAAGCCGGCTTGGAATTGAAATGTTTTACATATAGTCATTGGTCATCTCCATCTCCTGGGTCTTCTTTTTGATGCTATCATCACCATCATCATAACTATAATTTCGTTGTATTTTTTTGCTAAAGATTTCATAATGGTGATAGATATTATTGCCGACGGTCACTAATTCCATTCATTTCAGAGGTACCACCTGCATCTGCTTGTCGAGATTTACTGTTATTGCTCTACCCTGACCACAAAAGCAGCTAGCCAGTGCCATAGGTGCCGACATTATCATAAATAGCTTGTTCTTTTCTCATTAGGGAAACTGAAATGGTTTTTACAATGTTGACTCCCTGTCAGCATTTCTTTCTATATTAGTTAGTAAATTTATATTTTCTAAACTAAATAGATATGCTACAATTCTGCTGTCAACACAAATATCTTTAGTGCGGCATATCTTTTCGCGAAATCAAAATGGAACAGTTTCAATCCTGTTTATTATGTTGCTGAAAGGCATCATCATGGTACCACACTGGCAAATCGTGGTCTAATCTGGATTCCAAAGGAGCGCAATAATTAGTAGCTTGCATAAGAATGCGAAAGCTGACAATTGATGGCTGCATACCATAAATGCTTGCTACTATATTAGCAATGGTGCCAAAAGAAACTTTTCTCTAATTTAATGGTAAAGAAAATTTAGAATAATAGATTTCTTCCTTTATTTGATTTTTGGTTGTGAATCCCAAATTTTGACAAGATTTATTTTTCATATAGCTTTAGAGAGTAAGATGCAAAAATAGTAATCTTTAATCTAATTTTGATCACTTTAGATCTTTCAATTCTTATTTATAACCAATAAGCATGATCATGAATTTATAGCTTACTGTTGATTGTTTAGAAAATTTATTGACTTTCATGTTATTTCATACCGTGCACTTGGCTCATTTTATTCAGTTCTATTGCCACAAACTGTAATAGGCAATCAGAATATATACATATTTAGCACGTATAATCGGGTACAACTATTTTATGAGGAAAGTGATAAAAAATATTTGATATTGATATGTGTTTATTGAACCAAATCAACCAATACTAACCCAAAGAATTTTGCAAACTGCCAAAATGATGAACAGTTGGACTATGTAAAACTATGTAATACTTTATCTCTGAAATGCTTGAATGATTTTGATTATGCTATAACTGAAATTAACAATTATTGTTTGACTTTTGATGTGTAAATTACTAATGTTCTTTTCATGTTCTTTTTCCTTCTAAATATTCTTGTTCGTTTTATAGAGATAGAGAAGAACAATCAAATCATGTTTTATAGCAAAATATTTACCAGAAGTATTCGTTACTTCAATTTAATTCGATTTTCCTTATTCGTTTTGTATCTTAACATGTTTGGCTAATGAATACCTATGCTTCTATGTCATTCGGTTAAGATATAAAATATAAAAATCAATGGTCTATCTATGTATCCAATTAGGTCTTTATACAGGCTGGGTCACGTATTGTTTTAGATTTAACATACGTTTTAAATTTTAACTGCATGTGCCCAATTTAATAGAGATCTTTTAGTACCAAAATCTTCCCTAATTGAATGTAATCAATTAATTAATAGCATTTTTTACTTGGTTCTTGTTCTTGGTCAATCGTTTTTGGAAAATATCAGTAATTTCGGCAGATGTTCTTATGCATCACTACAAAAATCAATATAATATGAGTAATGAATACTGCCAACATTTTATGCTTGTAGTTAAAAAACATGACGAATTGAATCGATTTATATGATTTACATCTTGTGCCAAGGGTGATCGTGGTTTAGAGAAAAACTGCTGTAAATGGTTTAGTGTTCAAAATGCATAGGGAAACCTTTAGCCAATATTTTATCAGTTAGAAAGTCAGATAGTGCAATTAAAAAAGACTAAAGTTAACTTGTATTTCGCCTCAACTTGAGGTGAAAATGTAACAAAATTAATACTGATACAATTTAAATCAGCAAATTTTAAAGGCAAAAGGTAAACAACCCAACTAGGTATTATCAACTATCCTGGCTACAGATATTTCTGATGATGGTGATGGTGGCATCAATCCGTTCTTGTGCCGGGAATGATGTAGATGTAGCGTGGCAGCCATGAATATTAATGACTAATTAACGGCATCCGCCACTAACTATAATTCTTTATTTTAGTTAAAATAGTTAACGATCTTGTATCACTCACTTATCTCATCTCCCACATTTCATAGCGGATACCAGAACCAGAGAATTATCTGTAACTGCATCAAACTGATTTTCATTACTCGACTACGGGCGTTGCTGTTTTTATGTTGTTGTGGTTGTGGTTCAACTACAGAGAAGATAATTTAGATAATGATATGATAATAAATCGTAAAATTTTTAATGCATTATGCATTGTTTTATATCCACAGTGGAAATCTGAAGTCTGTTTATTCATAAAGCTTGTATTCTTTGATATTTTTATGCCTGATAATGAGTGCCCAACTCTGGTCATACTGTATATTAAGTTAAGATACCGAGGCAGTGAACTACAGACGATTAATTTCTGCTATGAGTAATTAAAAAAACTTTTAATGAACTACTAGAACTAAACTTTAGTTGTTTACAAAAGGCTTGGTTTTTATCTAAAGTACAAGATGTCAAATGAGAAGAATGTTTATTTTAGAGGAAAAAACAAATCAATTTACTATAAAACCATTATGCTCACTACTCGGGTTTTGTTCCGTTTCTTTAATATATTTTCTTTGAAAGGTCAGGTTAATTTTCAGGATTCATTAATTCACGCAGTCTTATCTTTACTCATAATTTTCTTAATTAATTAATACGGAAAGTTACTATTGAATAAACATATATAAATATATTTAATAAGCATTAAAGGAGCACGAGTACTAATTATGAATGAGTTGTTCATGATATCATAATGGATGAAAGGCTCTTGAGACTCTTTGAAAACAAGAAAGTTCAACAAAACTTTTTCTATGAATCCCCAATCCTTTCATCATCTTCTTCAACCAACAAAACAAATGTCGATTGGACCATGGACCATGACTCGATACTTAACTTTACCCTTGTTCCTTGAGTTCCTTGCAGGAATATCATAAAAGCTCTTATAAAAAGGAAAAGCTGAGGAGAATATGATTTACTGTTTGTTATATGAATCCTGTTGCGAAAAAAAGATAGATTGAAATGACCCTTCTCTTTTCACAGAGAAACTGTATAATTAAAAAGGGAGAGATTTCTCCAGGGATATTTTTTGATATTCAAATAGTCAAGTTGACAGTTTTTGCCCCAAAGGGAATAAAAGTTGGAGAGAAGACAAATAATAAAAATGTGTTTGGAAAAAATGACATGGTGGATGGAACAGAGGAAAATTGAAGTGTATGTATCAACCAAACAAGCCAAACATGTAGAGACTAAAAAGTTGAGTGAGATGAGTTTGCTGGATGATGAGATGAGAGGGAAATATGCTAGCGAGGAACATGGAACATGATAGAATCGAAAATGTTTGCGAAACATCCAACCGAAAAAGCTGTACAAGTTTGTGAGCGTGTTCTGTTTGGAGTTGCGTTAAAGACGATAGTGGAAGAAAGCAAGACGTAGTTTTTTTTTTGTCTAGTCAGAAGACATATTAGATGAAAACATCCTCTCCCTTGTTTTTTCGGATTGTTTTCTCCAAATTGCTACTGCACT
>JAQFYG010003742.1:0-12058 GCA_034694325.1 Entomobrya corticalis | reverse complement strand
TATGGAGGAGGAGATGTTTGATAAGATGAGCCTACTCTCAAGTGATTCTTTTCTAAATCTTGATACAATATTTTTGTTGTTGGTGAGAAATGATTTTTAGAACGGACGGAACAAAAATCCATAATATACAAGTGGTTAAGAATGCATATCGAGTTGATGGTGATGTAGATTTCGGTTTCTTATTCAACTAGAAAAAAAAATTCTGTGAAAGATGAACTCACAAAGGTAACAAGTGTTGTGTGTCCTAACTCCTAACTCTATTTTCCGTGAGAAGTTGTTCAATATTTTGTGAAGAAATTGAAAGTGGAACAATAACGCATGCAAAAACTATACTACATATGTACACAAACGCTGTAAAGGACCACTTGAGTAAGGTGTCTTTTTTATTGTTCCCATTCTTCACTCGGACAAGTTGAAATCGTCATCATGAAAAAAGATGAATGGTTTAAGGAACCTTAAACCTCAGGGTAAATGCCGCTCTGCTTGTATATTTCACTTGTTATATTTACGATACAAATCTTGTGTGTGACAAGAAGACAACAACAATGATTTGTGGTGATGTTAGCGGTATTGTTATTGTGCGTAAGGACCAATTTTGTGCTTTGGCCGGTCTTTTTTGGGACAAAAAAAGTGACATCAATATTACAAGTAGCAGTAAGAAAGATGTAAACTGCTTCCAGAAGCTTGGTTATCCCATGTTCATATGATTTAGTATTTCTTGAAAAAACAATCTTCTTGGACCGAACGTTCTTCCAGGCGATATATAACTATTTTACTCACGCATTTGCGTTTCGTGTACCAGATCAAAGCGTGGAAGCTTTATTGTTTCTTAACAGCATTTTTTTTTGTTTTCCCTCTGCCTCATTTTTTAGACATGAAGGATATCGGATCAAATTAGTTTTGCTTCTGTATCTATTTTGTTACGTTTGATTAAATTGAGCTATATAAAAACCTTATCTCATTGCTACTTGCTGTTCTGCTCTGTGTGGGATTTTCTCTGCATGGTCGGCTACCTGCCGCTTGATAAATTATTCTCAAGCTGTAAAATGCTGCTGTACTTTATGGGGTGTTTATTGATAAAAAATGGTTACACTTGACTATGACTTGTAGCCAATTAGCTTCCGTTCTGTTGTTGCTCTACTACACTCTTTAATTTAATTCTACGACCAGGAAAAAACCAAAACAAAATCGTCTTATAAATTGATGGATTTGGCATTGAACAAATTTAAATTGAGTGACCATTAAAAAGATGAAATGGGAATATTATTGTTGAGTAATTTGTAGCCAGTTAAAATGTAATATAAACTAAAATGCTCAAATGGAACTTTAACTTTGCTTTCATGTGTGCGTTTTTTATTTTGCTGAGAAATTCATGCAAAAACCTATTTACAAAATTAATTTTAAATCTCTTTAAAATTACCTGTGTCTGAGTGAGACCAAGGGAGGCAGCCAATTCGGCTCTTTCAGGTAGAGCTAGATATTGAGTACGTTGAAACCTTCTGTTCAGCTGTTGAAGTTGTAAGGATGAATATATCGTTCTTGGTTTCCGCATCTTCTTTCCTTTCCCATTGAGACGCAAACCACCGGGTTCCTCTTTTGGCTCCGCTACAGAGAGAAAAAAATCTAATATTGAAAAAATGCATTTTAAAAATAATATGTACATTACCACAACAGAGAATAATACACCATCTGCATGTAACTTATAGTATACTTTATATTTCATCATTATTCATCGTTCTTATTTTATCCCGTACTTCCGCACAACCGTACAATAACTATCTACACACGTTCACTCACATTCAGGTTACTATTATGACATTTTGTACAAGAAGAAAACTCATTCATTTATGATTTCAAGTCTTCGTCTCTCTTTATCATCTATTCATTCACCAACAACAAACTATCCAGCCCCAGCGATTTGTATTATTTTGAACGCTCAATAAAATTCAATAAGGTGGAGAGGGAGAAGAGAACTTGACACTTTTTTTACTCAACAACATCCATTCAATTTTTAGATGTGTACAAGCCAGATAGTGAAAACAGATATCGTCTTCTTATGACATGCGTTTGCAAAGCGTTCGGTTGCAAAGAAGAAATCAATTGTGAGTTGAGAAGAAAGGTTTTTAACATAACGTTTTGTAGTTGCAGTTGGTAAGTTGTAACGGATGGTTGGGAAGACGAAGAGCACATAAAAGAAATATCTGTGCTATGTGAATGCATGGCCAGTTTGGAAAGAGAGATCAAATTACATGTAACACATTTCTCATTCCATTCCAATTGCGTCCACCTACCTTCCGCCAACAAAAACCAAGATCCTACCTTCTCATTTTAACACGTATGTTTTTCCATCATGGCTCTATACTTGCTTTTGTGTTCATTAGGATTATTAATGGATCTCTCATCTCTCGCATTTCAAACAAATGAATATTCCCAGAGGGATTACTATCGTTGGTGGCTTTTCTCGTTTAGAATTGCTTCGGTTTTAAAACAGAAATGCAATTGAAACTGCTTATTGCCGTGATCATTGGCATATCATCATTCATTACATTTCATTATTATTATTTATTGTTGTTATTATTAAAGCTGGGCTTATTACCACCGATGTCGTTTGTGATTTTCCAAAATCAAATGATGAGTGGTATTACAGCTACCGCCATAACCGTAAACGTAATATGACGATCACATTTTAGGGTGAAATATTATTAATCAATTGAAAATGGACCTTTCACGTTCTCCTTTTTTTTAGATTTTTGGAAAATTTAAACAAAAAAGAGAGTATTCTGTGGGAAAGGTTGTAAATAAGTGGGAAGAAGTATCTATGAAATGGAAACGTTTTATGACAACTTGCATGGAACTGACTGGCTGAAACCATTAAATTTTCAGAGAGCAAACACGACCGTTCACTTGTTCACGATTTGGCTATCGTTTCGTTGGGGGTAAGCTTGTTACGCAAGAAATGAATATAAAATATTCCAGAACAAGAGAGATCACCCAAAGTGTACAATATTTACATTTGTTTAATTCATACTGAGTTTGGTTGGAAACTATTTATACTGAAGTTGATCAGCATTCAATTTTTTATGTTCTCACAGGAAACACCGCCAACCAGCATGCAATGGAATATTATATTATGCAGAATACAAAATGTTTATCTTTTTTGTTGGAACTATTTCCTATATTTTCTCGTTTTCCAACATTTTGGAGAAAAACTATTATTGTCGGTTTTCGATTCATGGGAAAAAGAGAGAGCCTAGTTCTGTACTCATTAAATTTTCATAGGATTTTATATCTCTGTGTAAACAGACACACTCACTCTGTCGATCATGAGCCGATTAACCGTTTAACCTTTGGCTTGTTAGCATGAAATGTAGACACGGGAATAAATTCGACATAAGTTATAATAAATAAATGGGAGGTTGAGCTAACATGATAGGTGGCTCTCTCCGCTCCGGTCTGCATAAACCACCCTGTGATGGCCATGTTTGGTGATCTTATCAATCGTTGAAATATAAACATACAAACGCTATATAAACATCAAAGTAGCTTTATTTTTTGAAATATAGTATGAAACGTCAAATATTGTATATATAACAAACAGTATCTTTTTTTGTCTTATATTTGTACCGTATTGGTGGTCGATCAGGTAGGATTGCTAGAAATCTTCGGGTGGTGCGGGTTGTGTCAACACTCAACAGCCGCAACCGATTTTGCTACCTCTATTTCTGTGACTAGACGGGTGAATAATGTATGTGGCGATCAAAAGGGTGCATAATAAATTTGAAAGATAACTCATCCTTTTCATCACTGGCACCCCCACCAAATTGGTCACTTAGGGGTTATTGAGCAATAAAATGCACAAACTATATTTAGCATTCTCTCAAGATAACAATGTTGATGTGGGATGATTTTCAATTTTAGCCAATCAAATATAATTTTACTTTGTCTTTTCACATGGACTAATCAAAATGTGCATCAAAAGTATCAAAGTCAAGATCTCGAAAATTTTACTAATTTGTACTCTTTGAATTACTGCAGCGAGGTATGTAGAAATAATTTTTAAAAACGTAATTGTAATTATTTTTGAACTTGTACTTACGTTTGCCGTCCTTTGGTGGTGATGAACATTGTGGGGGATACGGCGTACCCAAGTGATATCCATACGGATTTTGAGGGGGAAAGGGATACCCAGAACGGTAATTTTGTTCCTGGTATGCAGCTACTGCTGCCGCAGCAGCTGCTGCTCTGTAAGATGATGCAGGTTGGTGCTGCATTTCATCTAACCCATCCGCGGGTACCGGTGACGAAAGTCCCAGTCCCGGGAACGGGTTGATATCCCCAAAGTTCAACGTTGTAACGGTTTACGGAAACGCTGCGGGAAAAATGTATCCTCCACTGAGGATCCTCGCGGGTTACTCCCCTCGTCCGAGAAAACCAACAGTCTTTTTTCACTTTACCCTTTCGTCTTATTATTAAGCACAAGATTCATTAAAAAATGTTGAATTGTATTTATTGTATATATGTCTGATTTATCACGTTATATTTTACCAGACTGATTTTATTAAACAAAAGTCATAATAGTCAAAGATTCAATCCTGTTTTATTAGTTAATATAATGCACTATTCAAAAGTTTAATCCTGAGTTTTGTTTGTACTTCTGTCGAATTTAATTACACTGATCCACAAATCAAAACCAGAATACGTCTTTTTTATTATCATTCAAATAACAGGCTTTTTAAAAACTAGATATTTTCTTGTTGCAAATCAAAACATCATTTGATTGCAGACAGTTCTCACATAAAATATCAAATCAGCATTTGTTCATCCTAATTTTTTTGAACATTCACGGTGAAAGCTGCTCACAAATTCTCAATGAAAATATAACAGTAAATGACATTCAAAAAACAGGAATTAATAATAAAATTTGTACGTTTCCGTTAAAATGCATATATTTAAACTGCATCACTAGTAAGCACTTTTTTTCTTAATTTTTTCGCAAATTGCAACAATGTCAAGTAGTTTTTGCATAAAATTTAAGCTTGCACTAAGCTAGCTATATACGTACATGCTCCCCTAATAGCAATTTATTCGGCGAAACTGTTTTTTTCTGAATGTCAAAATAAATGTTGTTGATGGGGAAAATGAGATAAAGAAAAAAATACTATGTAAATAAAGGTGAGTATACGATAAGAGGATCCTTCACTCTTTTCCCTTTCGTTTTCCTTCTTGTGTGTATATTTTAATTCACACGTGACAAGCAATTTACACTAATTGCACTTAATGAGTCGGTTGTTGGTCGAGAGAGGAAGGGACCACAAAACCCATAATAAACGTACGCCAGCTATTATATGCACTGCTGCTGCTGTTCCTTCTTTTCTTTACTTTTCTTTCTTTTGCATGTAGATCAAGTGCACCTCTCACCCAAAAATTTTATTTCGGTAACTTTGCAATTTATTTTTTAAATGTCACTATTATCAATGTTAGTCTTATGTTCTAATCAAGTCGCACTTTTACAGCAACGATACCGATATTTTTGCTATCAAATTACAATAATCAAATGATCATGATCCCATGTTTTTTTCTTCTTCAATAATTTTCAACTAAACACATCAATTTCTCCACAAGAATCCAATGATGATATGATATTACGATGATAAATGATGGTCATCAACGACATCACCATCACTTTTTTACACAACTGTTACTTCTTTAGTAAAATAAAAAATGCCACTTTGCTCATGTCATAACACCGATATCATGACAATTGACTTATTTATTCTCCCGGTATGTATTCGGTACGTCATCACCACACCACACTACTGCTGCTACTACCATCACCGCCACCACCGTTCCTTCTGCAATGTGTTTATTTGTTGTTGCTGTCGATATACCCGACTGAAGAGGAGAAAAGACTGGTGATGATGATGGATTGTTATAATGATGAGTATGGAATGATATGTGATGATGTTATGTTGGCTGTTTTGATACCCTTTCACAGTATATTTTGTGAGGATATGATGTATACCCCAACCGAAAATAACAGAGAACAAACGAGATTTTTTCAGCAAGGGTTTAATGCTTTATTGTTTGAGTTCTCTCAAATATTATATTTCCCTTTGATACATGATACACGGCCAAGAGAGCCTTGTTTTTATGCTATATGTTCACTGCTTGGTCGTCTTCATGAAACTGTAATTGAAGTTGTGGGGAATACAAGAAGTGTATTAGGAAAATATAGAGAAGTGGCAGCAAAAGCAGTGAGAGCTAAAAAGAGCGTTTTGTTTATTAGGTAGCAAAAAAGTTAAGGTAAGAAGGAACATGAGAACGTGTACTTAATATATATGCCTGCATTTATGTTCATATGAAAATAAAATGTGAGAGAATAATGATGAAGGTATAAAGGCTACCTAAAAAAGGTAGTAATGGTTTGTGTGGTGTGATGTGGTGGTAAAGTTAAGGTATACACACAAATGTATTTAGATCTCTCTCTTTCAGGTTTACTCAGAATGCTTGAGTGTTGTTGGTGTTTGTTGGATGGATTGTGAAGATGATTATCGTGTGTGTGGAGCAGAGTTGTTGGATGTAGTGTTTTGTATTATCTACATTATAAAAAATAGGTAAGTATGAAATAAAGGTGAGATGGGATTTTTGCTAAGTAAAGGTAAAAAAATATGTTGATGTTTTTAACGTGCAGATTTGTAGGGATATATACGGATACATGGTTAAAGTTAAAATGTGTGTGCATCATATGTATGCTTTACTTGCGGAGAGATTTATAAATGGGTAAGTATAGGAGAATGTGTGGTTTTTTTTCAAGACTCCGCCTTCGCCATCGCTAGGGTTGTGCTTGGAGAGATGAGAAGACCCACCTTTGGCTCTTGGAGCTAAATGTTCCTTCCAACCAAAAATACCAGAAAAAGAGAGACTTGATCCACTTTTTTTCTGAACTTCTTCATGAAAAGAAAAACTTTTTTTCTCTTTGTGGTTATCTTGTTTATTGTTAGCCTTTTTCTTTTATTGTATTTTTTACTTGTGTGACTTTTTCTGTTGTTTTTGCTGATTTTGGTTGAGCTTGGTAAATGTGGTATGGTCATGAATTGGGAAGTTGGAAAGCAATTGATGGAATTGGTTGAAAAGTTTGGAGAAGATGCGGTTAAAAATGAAACAGTATTGATGATTTTTTTATCAATGCATCAAATCATGCATTTCTTGTGTCAACTTTTATATTTATTATGCATTTAATCTTTACAAAAGTAATTATGTATGCATAATAATGCCATTATTCTGACCTGCAAAATTTGATTTATATTGTACATTTGCCTTATCCTCATCATTTTTTGCTTTAACTCTTGTTTTGTCTCTTTCTATGCATATTTTTGATTATTAAATAGGTATATTTGTGTATTTAGGTTATTATTAAAGTTGGAATCATTATAACTAATTACCAGAATAATTCATTTTGCTCATTTATAGTTAAAATATAAGAAAAATTGCGGATACAATATTTTACATCATTAAGGGTAAAATATTGTTTGTACAAATTGTAGAAGAATAAAAAACGGGGATCGATTGAAACGTATGCAATATTTATTTCCTCCCTTATCCGGGAATTTTTAATTTGTTGAATATGTTTAAATAATGTGTTGTTTGAAATTTAATTACACCCATTACCCAGACTTTACAGTTATCCCACGAATGAGGCAAATACTGAAATAGCTCACTAAGAAAGGGCATCGTTTTTTAATAAAACTGCGAGAAATAAAAGCGAAATCGTTATTTTGCGATACACAAAATATTTTGGGGGTCATCAACCAGCGCCTGTGGTCACCAGAAGTGATTGTAGGAAGAAAATTGAAGATTTCTGACTGACGAATAATTCATAAGTCTCACAATGTTGTTTATTAGATACGTTTCATTAACAAAATAATATTTTTGCGAAATGGGACATATTAGGAAAATTATAAACTTACTTATCATATCCCGATGGTTTTGTGGAATATGAAATCGATATTGATTCTCCTTCATTGGCATTTTAAGTACATTTAACATTTAATTAAAGCATTTACCTTAAAGTTAGCAGCAATTTTTTATTCCAAAGAATAAATTTATAAAATAAACTTATTTTACAATACATTCATTCAATTCACATATTTAGTTGTTTTCTTGTAAATGTAGTTGACTTTGCTCTAAAAGCTCTATATTGTAAAAAAACAAATGAAATGGATACCATTATTATGCAGCGAACTGAGCAAACAATGTTTATTGCATTACTTATTTTGAACCTTCAGTTTTACACCAAAACCGCTCGAAATACTATCAGAATAACTACCATGTAAATACTTATAATCAAAATTAAAATAATCAACAATGCCGACTTTACACATGTACTTACTTGTAAACTTCTACTTTTGATCATTTATTTATGTAGGTTATTCCATTTGTCTAAATATCAATTTCTGCGCTTGGTAAAAAGGTACATTACATTGTGCCTATTCCTAAACACATTAACTTATTTGTGCATCGTGAGATAAATGTATATAATCCAGAAAAAATACCGAAACCTCAACTTGTTACGCACTCATTTGCTACGCACGCATTATCATATAATTTAATCGGTTTTACTTGATACGATAACAAAAAGTGTCCGGGTAGAACCTCAACAAACTTAAATTATATGTATATATTTCCTACTAGTTTGTTTCTCTTGCATATCATGCTTTACGGAGACGCGTCCACAGCAGAGCTGCCGCTATGCCATTGTCTAAAATGTAAAATGCGCTACAAAACAGAAACATATTCGACGAAGACCCCATTATTCTTTGCCTCAACCATTACCACAAACATAATAACAAAAGTAACAACAAAGTTTCTTTATCAGAACCACTACAAATGTCCTCAAGTCAACCAAAAAAATAGTGAAGCGGAAGCATCATGATGTCCAAAAAATATTAATAACAATAACAAAAGAAAACTTCCACCACAAAAAGTCAAGCATAGAAAATAGAAAGAAAAGTCAATGCCAAGAATGAAGAAGAAATCCGACATTCTTTATTCTTCACCATTACTTATTGTTTCATAAGACGACACTAATTACGTACATACTATGTACTGTATAAGATAACAAAAAGTGTAGCATTGTCGTTTTCGTCGTCGCCACTTCTGCTGTGACGTATTATTACGACATGAATAGACCAAAAAAGTCTGAATTAAAAGTGTGAAGTGAAGAAATTTTTGATTTCACGCTTCTCCCCACAAGCCAAAAATCCTAAGGGTTGTGGAATGGCACGGTTATTACTTCTCCCTCCATATCTCTCTTCTCCATACTGCTACTATACTATTACTATCTACGTACCTTCGAACGAAAGAAAAAAATGAATGCAAATGAAACCTATATATGGATATAAAACCTTCATGTATGTATAGGTATCCACCGAATAGATAAAACCATACAAGAAGAACTATGATCAAGTCAAGGAAGAAGGACGATCTTTCTCAAGCCTGTGGGGTACGCATATAGACTGAACTGAGAAGAATCGGTAATTGGTCCAGCGGGTCAGGGGTCAGCAATGAAAATCGTGACTCTCACTCTGTGCTCGCTCATCTTCGTCTACACGGTTTGGAAAAATGGGCCTATGAGAAATCAAAGAATGCCTTGAAGAGCATTACATTTTTCCTAAAAATACAAACGCAACTAAAAAACTTGAGCAAATGCTTTGGATCTCGAGAAAAATGGTGAGGAGCCCTTAGGGTAAAACGATGTGGTAAAAATATATTAGACGTTTTTTGTGCTGGCAATAAGTCTAAAAATGCTTAGGCTTTTATTTTATTATATAGATATAAGTGTGAATACTAGATCAGTAGCGTTAATTTTATTGTTAACCATTCACCTAAGATATGTGAAAGGAAAAATACTATTTTGAGAATGAATATTATATTGGATTACTATACTAGTATCTTTTCCATCACTCGATACTAACAGTAGAATAATATGTTATTTTAAATTGTAGCAAAAAATTGTTCATAAATTCTTACAAAAACTATCTTTTAAGAAATATTCGTGTTTTAAAGCTAAAATATTGGTGCATAGTTAAGTGAAAAGAGCAAAAATGAAAAAAATAATAAAAAATGAAACCTGAGGAGAAGGCATCTTGTGCCAGCCATGTAATAATAATCGTCAACCGCGAGCACGACTTGGTTAAATTTATTGTTGCAAATATGGCACATTTTACGAACAGCCATGTCGTGCTTTCTTATCCGCATCTTCGTCATCGTCATAATAATAATCTTAGTGAATGATACATTAGAAATGTTTTTCTTAGAAGAAATTATAAGAATTTTTCGACTGCTAGGTGTCATGTTTTTTATACTTTTTTTCACATTAAAGCCATTGATTTCAAATCTGTCTGCGGAAACAGGAAAGATTGTTTGCATCGGTATTCAGCGACAATAGCAGAATCTTAAATATTTTACATCCATCTAGATAGTCACTTTGGAACTACTGATTAATTTTTTGTGCAATTATTTGCACAAAGATGTAACATTTTAAGCATAAAATTGTAATGATTGTTGAATGAATTGAACTTTATTTATTGTTACTACCAGGAAAATACTCATCTTGTTCAGTATATTCAATATGCAAAAAAAATATTCTTTGACATGTGTTAGTTAGATAAGCAAACTGTATTTAATCGATGTGAATTTAACTTTTTGAAAGCAGACCTTATCAGCAGACATATATGCACACTATTTTCACTTTCTTTTTCAAATAAGAACGAATACCTACTCATTTTGTAAATTTGTAACAAATAAGGATGAATAATCTGAGAACAATTTAACTATTTAGCATATACTTACTAAATTTAGCTTTAGAGATTTGGAGTATAAAAGCTTTCGAATGTGAGAAATGTCTTTATATCTCCTGAAAATAACTGATAATATTTCATAGCATAAATTGCATTTATTGCTTGATGTGAAAAAATTAAAATGATTACTTGGTTTTTACTACTAATACCTTTTACCCTACCATTGTTTTAAAAAACAAATATGATGGATCAAAATCAAACGAACCAAAAGTAAAAGGTTTTAAAAGTTATTCACATTCCCCCAACCAACCATATACGACCGAGAAGCTCTCACTGGTAGTGTAGTGTAGTGAGTCAGACAATGTCAGATTCCATGCACTGCACGCGGTTACCAGTATTCGACTTCTACAGAACGTACTTGTTCAGAGTGCGAGTGCAGACAATGCTTGAAAACATCGTATGCAAGCTTTTTTTGCCAACCAGCTCTGTATATTCGAAAATGGGACTATAAAGGCATCTGGTGAGCAAGAATCTCATCAGATGCAATTTTTCGTAATCTAAAGTTCTTAGAGTTCTCATGAGCGTGCACTTTTCTAAAGTATCCGTAAGAAGTCATGACGGTAGTTGTAAAATGAAAATGGTTTGCTGTCTTGCTCTCTGCATTTAGCGCTTTTGTTCCTTTCAATTAAATTAAATGTGTGAGATAAATGCATGAGAATTTTTTTATTTTGCATTTAGATATGGTGACTATTAACTATCAACCAATATTATACTATTTCTTCTTTAGATCGTATAATGTTGAATATACTAAAAATACCTAAAGAATGCGCAATCGTAAAAAATATTCTAGCTTTGGATTTATCAGTTGTGTCTGTCTGCATCTGTATCATTCATCGCCAGCAAGTGAGCATCTTTCTATAGAAAAAAGTCAGTGAGTTGGGTACTTCCCGATATAGTGTTTCAGAAATAGGAATATACATGCTATAATTATCAATATATACTAATTAACTAACTGAAAGATTAATTGTCGGAACAATTCAATATTGAAAACTCGATTAAAACTTTTCTGATGCCAATGACCAATGTGTAATTATAATGTCAGGTAATTTTCCTCTATATTATTGACATTATTGTAAGATATTTATTTTAAAACAAAGTAGAAATGTCCATTTATTAGTTCTATAGTTTTAAAACTTTGTTCAATATTAGTATCAGCACAACTTTTGCCAACAATATATTGCTAGCTAAGCTGTATAAGT
>JAQFYG010003741.1:0-12060 GCA_034694325.1 Entomobrya corticalis | reverse complement strand
GAAAAAATCTAAGAGCATTAACTATTAAACGGGAGAAAGGTACAACGATGATGGTGATGTTGGACTATAGAGAGAAGGAGAAGTGCATAATGACGACTGAAGAAAACTTTACTAAATACAATTACAGAATAAAACCGACAACAAAAAGTTATCCAAGCAGAGCTTAAGCTAGCCATATTAATGCTGTTCACTTTTAAAAATGAATGAGTGAGTTATATGTAATAAATTATGAGGAAATTCACGTATTTATGTTGATTTATTTTTTATTATTGATTTAATGCTTAACTGGCTGAAATTTTGTTTAGCTTTAGATATGGCTACGACCTCATATAGCTCTTGTCTATAAACACCGATTTTGTTTTTGAATCATCAAAGTATCTTCAAAAATGCAAAGACACTTTTGACGTTACGTTTTGAAATGGTAACTGAATGTATATCAGAGTTTCATTTTTCATAGACATGTACTATTGTTGCTACTTCGTTATACTGTTACCCGTCACAGGGTGTTAGCATGAGCTCCGCAAAGAATAGGTGCACACACCAAACTACAAAACAACACTCTACGGACAGTTGACTGCGATACTGCTCGGTTTTTTGTGAGAGCTTTATAAATTTTATATATCTAAATCAAGATTATCGAGTTTTCTTTTCTATTTTTTCTGCAAAAAGAACTACCAGTGATGCTTATAAACATTACAACATGCTCAAACATAAACATTTATGGGGGACGTGGTAAATTCATTTAGTCCAAAAAGGAAAGCAGACAGCAACGTTACGTTCTATATTAGCCACAAAAACATGTAGGTAGGTACTATACTAGCTTATAGTAGTCGGCATTTGCTGAACATTGAAAATCACTATATACACATTAGGGAATTTTAATGCGCTCCGAGATATTGTCCTTATGCTTAATTTTGTTTTGAGTTGAACTTTCCAAACAAACAATGAACGGAAATCGGATATGTGTACTGTGGCTGTGGGGATACTCTAAAATAGCAAGTTGTGTGTGAGCAAACACGCGAAATTCATATATAGCATTTTAAATGCACACGAGAAAGTTTAGACCAAAAATTATTGTAATAATAATGTGTGCAGCAATAATATGACAACATCACTTGAGTAGAAGAGTTAATGAAAACGTGTCAGAAAGCGGAAATTAAATGTAATTTTGGATGCTGTAAACGAAGATTTAATTTCTTTCTTTCCTTCCAAAAGCGCTCCACAAAGCATGTATATAATGCTACTAACAGATAACAAGGGAAATGCCGAAAATATTTTCAATCTTTTTATGTAGTTGATAGTGTGGTATATGCATTTCAGTTACTGCCAAGTTATTTCCCATATCTAGCAATAGTTGGAATAATAATTTTTCTCTTTTTCTGTCTAACTTTTACAAATCAATACAATCTTATAGAGTATATACATCACATTTTTGATGGCAAATATATTTTATTAAATTTAAAATTTATGACTTTCTTCAGGACTAACATGAAAAATTAAAGTAAAGCCATTAAACTCGTCTTTTTATTTCAGTTGAAATATATACACACTTGCTCTAAACCTAAACGAAAACACATCACGCACAATTTCAGAGTCTACAATCTACAAAATATCCTGCAATTGTGGCATACACATAAAGTCCAACATTGTCATGTATTTTATTTTTTTACAGTTGCTTATAATATATGTGTACGCTGTTAGTAAAAGAATGACAAGACTTTTTTTATAAATGTTTAACACGAAGCAATAAAATTTTTTCTCATGCACCACTGCTGATATACAATACAACATGTCTTGAAGGAGCTAGAGGAATGTGTCGACGAGAAGAAAGAAAGTCACATAAATGCACTTTACAGAGTACGGCATACTCCACACACAACAACTTTTACACAATATGCATGCCATGCTTCCACTTTTTGACAATCTTTGCCTTCGTTCAGTTTCCGCAAAATTGTCCCTTACTTCAAACTTCACACAGGCTATATATATTTATACGTAGTTTGTATACTTCAAACTCGTTACACCCCAGAAAAATGGTTTCTTACCATTTGGATCATTTAAAAATTATATTATCGTTCCACCCCTCCCTTCTTTTCGTTAGTAAAACGGAGAAGTGAAAGTGTAAAGTTTACACACAAAAAAGCGTTATGGCCCCTGTTATCTTATACCATATCATTGACATATTATAGGTTTTTATATAAACAAGTTTTTTTTCCATAATATGCGTGCCTCACATTCAGAATGGAAAAAAAAAGTGGGCTATTGCTACAAGAAAAATAATATTTCTAAAAATCATATAAAAGTACTTTGGTATATGTGTGTAATTTTCTATGATGGCAACAAACATAAATGCCATAAGCAGTATTGTTATTGTACTGATGTGAGTATAGGATTTGAACAAGTGGCGTGTTGTACAGCTGCACTGCATTTTACTACTATTATTCTTCGTGTTTTTGATTTTATGCTTCTTTAGCGATTGCGACCATGCCCATTTCATTGTAATGTACTCAAAATGTGTGATGGTTGACTATTTTAGCGTGCATACTAGTATGTTATATACGTACTTGTAAACCATCTCACGCATGGCTCAAAATTGTGAATAGTACGCTGCTTTCTCTCTGCTTGAAAATCTATGTGTGCAAGTTCTCTATTTTTCCGACATTTTTTCCTGTTTTTCTATCTCATCCCGTGCTTGCATGCATGCAATCACGATCACGACAAAGAACAGACAGAATGGGGTTTTCTAAGAAAGCTGTTGGCCAGATAAAGAGAGAATAAAAGGAGAAAGTGAGCATTTGCCCGAAAAATTACTACTTGTGCCCGTTTTCTGTGAAAAACGGGATTTTAAAAGTGTATATTTTCCAGGCTGGGGAAACATGTGCCGTTTGAAAATTGAGTTCTTTTTCGAATACAATACGTTTTATACGCTAGATAAAATGTACACATTTAAATGCAATTTGAGCGCAAGATATGATACTAACACAAGGAGGGAATTCCCATATGTTATGATGACATGGGAGACGTGGTTGGGATCAGTTTGCTCTCAGAAATCAGCTAAAATGTCAGCCATATATATACATATATTGGGGACAAAGGCAGAGCAGGGCATCTATCGCTCTCAGCTTTATTTGGGTTTTTGAGAGATCATGAACATGTTCAAGATGCGTTATTAAAAATATGCTTCATGCTTTAGACTCTCTTAGAAAGCGACACGATGATTTCAATAAAAAGCTGTTGTGCTGAGCATAATATGAGGTTGGAGGTATTTCCTCTTTTCCTCTCATATTTATTTACCTTATTTGATCATAAGATGAAATGAAAAGAAAATGAAAATAAGAAATCTTAATCGTAGTGCTGCTGGGGCGTACTGAACCATGAAAGTTATTGGGGGATTCATGCTAGTTCAGGTAAATACCAAGTTCCAAAAAAAGTATATTAAGCACAAAATGTGTGCGTATTGTCCCCAAGCAATCCATTTTCTTTTTCTCGTTCAGATTTTTTTTCCAGCTTGAAACTGGAGAGTTGTTGAAATTGAAACGGGAGTACAATGAGAGAGCATATATATATAGCAGCAGAGTTGAAAAAGGAAGAAAAACTATAAAAAAAAGAAAATAAATACGAAAAAAGGAAAAAGAAGTTGTTGCTGATGATGATTATGGTTTTTCCCTTATATAACCAAAAACTGGTGCTGAGTCACGAAGCGTGGAATGAAAATGACTTGATTAATTTTGAATAGTTTAATTTGAATTTTTCCTTTCTACTTTTTCACTCATGCAAGTATGCATGTTGAAAACTATATGGATAATACAATGCAGTGTGTACAACAAAGCATGTACGTAATATAGGCATATAGTCGTTTCGAGTGACTTTTTGAGTTAGTTATGCACCTTCGTGTCTGAGTTTCCCTCTCACTCAAGCAGTTTTTACAAACTCGACAATGCAAACGCGAGAGTGAGTGAGACTTTTGCTCTGGTTGTTCGTCGTGGTTAATTCGCGGATAACCAAAAGGCAGAGAGAGAATGAGAGCGAGAAGGAATGGGAAGGTGATGGAGTGTAATGTAGTCACTTGGCTTGTGGCTTCAAGAAAATTTCTATTATTAAATCATGGAATATCTTCACGATACTTGTTCCAATTTATACAAAAACAAAGGGCATGACATTATATGGAAGAGAAGGGGTCCTCTAGAAAGTGCAAGAAAATGAAAAGTATTTCTCCAGAAAATGCTCATCATCACTCTTGAGAATTGGCGAGAGAAGTAGCAAAATAACTTTTTAATTATTCTGTTTGCTTTCCCGTTATTATCCAGAAAGTATTTTGTAAAGGTGACTTTTGTTCGTCATTGTGTTTAATTGATTTTGTGACCGCAACTATTTTGTAGAACTTGACTTTATTCTTTAAAATGCTTCAATTGGCACTGAAAATGCTACCTTTTGCTTTGCGCTTGTAAAAAGAAATTGCTTTAGCTTATTCAACAGAGCAAAATATGTTTTTGTAATTTATATTAAAATTTAGTTCTTAATTAAAGGAAAACATGTTACGTGATAGTAACAAATTAAAATCGCATAATAACATAAAGCATCGCTGAACGCTATATTCGTATTGGTTTGTTCGCCTTTGTTATTTATACACAAACTTTGCATTTTTAATTTCTATATTTCCAGCAGGGGATTTCTCCAAATATCTAGATCATAATATTGAATATTGTTATTGTGTGACACATATATCATCATGATATCAATAGAATTATACTAATACACAAGAAAACTGTCACTTCTGCTCTATCACTGGCGTAATATTTTATAAATCATAAGACTTTACTTTATACTAATAACTTTTGGTTCATCTTATACAGTTTTTGTGTCATAGCTTAAATATGTTCATTTCAGGTAACTTTGCCATTTTAAATTTTACTTCAAATTATGTTTCTCGATTGTCCATAGCTAATTTATAATCATTTTGTTAAGGTATGGTATAATATTGAGTTCAAATATTGCATGGTTAAAATATTTTAAAATCGGTCAAAAATTTATTTTTTGTTATTGTACGATTTTCCAAGTGAGATGCTCATGTCAGCATGTTCGGAGTAAACTCACAGGAAAATAACCAGTTTGGGAATGAATATTTCAGTTTTGATTTAAGTTCTTAAAGTATGTATGTAATTAGGTAGTGTACCATTAATAGGATACAGCCGTCGTAGAAAGAAATTAAAAACTTGAAATTATATATAGCATTTGAAATGTATGTGTGAAATGGAGAAAACTGGATTGGATTGCACAGGTTGGAGCCAAAAGAAGATTAACAGCAATACGTAAACGAAGACAGCAGAAACTTTTTATTGGAAATGGATGCAAGGAAACACGGATTTTTGGACTGAATTCGTTTGTGCAATCATCTTCGGGATTGTCCTCCGCAGCGGCCGCGGCTGTGAAGGAAAAGCAATGGGGAGAGAAGTGTGCGTTTTCATCGGAATCTTCATCGTGCCATTTGGAAGAGTCTTTATTAGTTAGGAATGTGGTTGATCAGTCACGCAATAATATTAATCGGATTGTTAGGAAACGTAGCTTTGTTGTGGGATTGTTTGAAAACTCGAGTAAGTCGAGGGGTTTGACATGTGGATGCTGTACAGCAGTTGGGCGGGAAGCCAGAAAAGCCAAGATGACTCTTCCAAAATTTTATGACAGACAATGGGCGAGGCAAACTTTGAGCCCCGAACAGAAAAACCGATGAATAACAACGTGCCCCAGTCACCCGCGGGTGGAGGTTCACAGGTGCCTTCGTCAACAAGCCAACCAGTCACCACAAATGGGATTGGTGGCTTAGGAGGAGGTGCGGGAGGCGGCGGTCACCCGTCCGTCCCCGGAGGGATCGGTTTAGGTTATGGCATTGGCTCAAGTGGAACGTTGCCTCTTTTACGTGGTGGTCCTTCCTCCTTGCACTCTTCCTCCGGGTCCGGAGTAGCCAGCGGTCACCACACCATTGCTGGTGCGCCGGATTCCCACTACTTCCGACCTATCCACCATCATCCAGGTGTCTACACCGGGAGACCTCATGATGACTTTGATTTGACATCCGATTCGGATGGCATATCTTCACCTACCTCTTCCATCATTGGTCCACCACCTCAACCCCCGGGGGCCCGACCTCCCTCTCCGCATCACCTTACACCCCTACTTCCCCCTTCGTGCTATCCTAATGGAAACCCCCAAGCTGCCTCGTCGAATACTGGAAATCCACCAGGTAATAAAACCTTTCAGTGAAGCAGCTTCATAATTTGATGAAATGTTAGCATTTGTTTAATTTCTCGCTCCCATCTCACGTACTATTAATTGATTGTATTGATGAGAATCATCTCATCTTCGTCTCAATAAATACTAATCTCGTTAACATTATGCTTTTCTTCCTTACTCAAGGATTCCACGGGATCTACAGTCCTACTGCACAGTCAGGAAGTGGTCCCCTCCGATTCGACGAATCGTCCTTTTTGGGCACATCTGATGCCTGCTCATCACCTGAAACAGGAAGTCTTCCGAGAACTAGTAAGCTGACCAAACGGAAGCGACCTCCTCGGCCACCCCCGAGACGACTCAAGAGTGAAGACTATACCTTGCCTGAAGAAGATAATCGTAACATGGAGGATGAGGATGATGACCCTCATCTCAGGCATCTAATTGCCAGGTCATTTTTATTACATTTTATTGCTACTCACATTTCACACTCAATGTCCAGAGAACATTACTATTTGCCCTGAGCTAATCCCTAAACATAAACCCTGTCTTTATTACTTCTTTCATATCCATTACCTAATTCACACCTTTCTTCTCAAGCGTATCTTCATCCCATTCAACTCAAATCGATTTCAGCAGAACAAACCGTTCCTGACATTTGTTTTCATTATCTCGGAAAAAATCTTGAAGCATGTGTAGTTTCGAGCCAAGAACAACGAAACGACTTGTAAGCTAACTAGTTACTTAACGATCATCTTTTGTAAAAATCAGTAAGACAATAGCATCTAGAAATTCAGCATCCACACAGATCACAATCATGTAGGGACACACGGAAAGTTATATCAGTGAAAGGAAAAAGAATGAAATGAAATTTTATGGTATTGATGCTCCTCCGTAAACGACTTTGGGCTATAACTACTACGCGAAACGCGAGTAAAATTAAAGTCTTTTGTTTTCGTTACAAAATCTAAACTGCCGTATCTGCAACATGTACATATACATGTGTAGTGACTGACTTAATGGCATTTTTACAAACGACTGCTCGCAGAAAGCAATGATCAGCGGAGATGGAGATGAGAATCAAAATCATGTAAACGGAAAATACAGTTGTGATCTGATTGTAACAGAACAGAAAGAGTAATGTTAGGGAGAGATGAGAGGATGTTATAGGTTTCTGCAATGTTCAGCTGCTATGCTATCTAGGTGAAAGAGGACATATCCATTACATTATCGCTTTTTATATCATCTCATTTCTACTACATGATATCTTCAAGCATGATAATGTGGTATACTTTTGTATCGCGCATGTATATTTATAAGCAGTTGGAGATTTGGTGCTTGGGGAAAACGAGACGTAAAGGTATCATTTCCTTTTCTGTTTTTCATTCGTCTCTATTTAATATTCCTTCGTGAATGAGAAAATAAGTCTACGGAATACAAAGAATCATAAACTGTTATATGAAACGAAATGTTGCTATTTTGTAATCAGAAGTACAGACCATTTAGAATTTATATAGAGAAGAGTCGAAATTTATATTAAGAAATACAAATTGAAGCAATTTATGATTCCTTTCTGTCGATAAACAGGATATGTAGGCATATTGGATGGAAATGACAACGAAATTTGTTTTTGCCTTTTGCCTGGTATAATTTGACGAGGAGATGATAATATATGAAGATGAGTGAGGAGATATTTATTGAGTCAATGACACGGGAAACACCATATATTATTTATTATAATTATCGCATGCCATGTCAAGTAGGTATGCGAACGTGCTGGATTAGTCATTGTTTCACAACAACTGCTGTTGATCTTTTGTTTGTTTCTATTTGGCATTTCCGCTTTCAAAGCTGCTTGGTTTGAAAAGAAGCGAGGATCAAGGAAATTGAAGCGCACAACCTGTTCTAGTCTCTAATGTGAATGGAGAAAATGAGTAGTCTACTACATAAATACTTTCTATCAAGAGGAGACATGTTGCTTCGTGTGCCTTCATCTCTGAGAATGTAAATTAGTTCATTATATTGGGTGATTTTACATTTCCTGTGTGTATGCAACTTGTAGTGAGGTTTAGTTTTTATTTCCGAAAAGTCCATGTGAAAATTCGATAGAAACTTGAAACAATTCTTAATTAATTGGTTGTACTCTGCCAGAAATTTTTCGTTCTAGAAAAGTTGCCTACATATATTTCTATCAATCAATCATTCCAAGATGACAAGAGCTAAACAATAAAAGGGTTAACTTTACAATCATTATCATCAGCTTTATCTACCACCACCACCTATACAAACACTTCTGAAAAGGGTGAAAAGAAAGTAAATAAACCCACAGGAACTCAATACAGTTCAGAGTAAATCAGTTGCATCATTGTCTATATTTTTAGTATTTGTGGATACAGGCATTCTTTTATCAGCTATTTGTTTTTAAGGATACCGTCACAGTACGGCGATTTCAGTTTGTCACTTGCCACCAGGTAATCTGATTTGCACTGTCTGTGTGAGAAACTCACAATCCCCCTTTCCTTAAGATTGCATCCGTTTTTTACTTTTAGATATATGGCATGTTGCGCAGAAATGTGAACTATGAACCTTTATATACAATCTATAAAAATCTTCCTTCGAGCCGGACAAAAAAGTTTACATCTTACAATCAGTTTACTTATATAGTACACATCTAAAAGTATAGATATATGTACAGTTGAGATATTTATGTATGGGTTTCTGGTAAAAAAGCTGATGTGAAAACACATCTTGCAGGACGGATGACTACTGGCTTTAGTAGTGACTTTATTTTTTTATCCTGGAGCTGTGACAGTGGTTGGTGTTGGTTGGTTGGTGGCACTGGCTCTGGCACTATGACTTACGACAACTACCAACCAGTACACATTACTAATAGCAGCAGCAATTGCTGACAACGGTTATACGGCTGACAAAACAGACAGACAGATCATGCAATCTTGCTTTTCACATATATATATACATATACACCTATGTGACATGAACTATAATATGCTGTAATAATATGAGAGATGTAACTTTACATTTATTCCCCCAGTCACCGCACATACCACTTGGAGCTACACGCCTTGAACCGATTTTTATGTACGGCTCTAAGGTGTACATGCAATATAAACTTAATCCTTGTATTATCTATCATATCCGAACCGCTGGTACTATATTTACATAGATAGATGCGTGTTATTCCTTCCACCTATATGCTTTCAGGCAAGCAGAGTATTGTTTGCCTGTATGATAAAAATTTTTGTCTCGAGTTTTGTGGAAGTTGAGTGCACAGCATTCTTTGCTTGCATTTTCAGCTTTTCTTTTTTCCCTCAGAGGTGAAAGTTGAGGGAAAAGAGAAAAACTAGCAAAGTATAAAGTATTTGAGCTACAAATTGTGTACATTCTTAGAATCCGCAACAACGGTGTACGGAAATAGGGAAATATATTTGACTTAGCATTCATACAAAACAAAAACAGGAAAAACTCTTCTTATTTTTCCACTAGCTTTGAGTTTACTCTTCAACTGTCGCGGCAAACACTGTCGGATTTAAAAAAAAGTATTTGTGCGAATGTTATAAAGTTGGTTTGATCTGGCTTATTCTTCGCTCTCTGGCTTCCTTCTTATATCAGTTTGCATTGTGTGAGTGCATGCACATACCGTTATGCGAGAAGGTTTCACTAAAGTGTACTTATTTTTTTGTAAACGAAGTACATATTTTCTGAGAAACTGTATCTTTACACCTATATGCATTAGCAGATATACTTAATACAACGCGCGTGTATTTGCTTAGACCAAGTGTGTTTGTATGAGTATTTTACTTCTGGCAGTTATCTGCAAGAATCCTCTTTCTTCCCATTTCCTATTCCTTCACAATAAACAAGATTTAAAATATTCAACCATTGCATTCAACTAACAAATCAAAGTCTGTGTACTACTTATATATTATCATCTCCATATATATTATAACCAACCCATACAGTTCGCCGCCCTCTCTCACTGAAAAAACTGAAAAGAAATATGTGCACAAAGATGTATTTATTTACGTAATGTAGGCAAAGAGGATGATGATGGCGATGATGATGCAAAAAATGAGAGGAAGGACGGAAGGAACAAGCAAAAGAATGCATGCACGCTACCATGCATATTTTCATACATTTATTTATTCCTGCTTCGTCTACTTACTTTCTTCTTATCCATGTCTTCCATGTTTGTTTGTTCGACTTGATAATATGGGAGGAGGGAAAAGAGAGAAAAAAGGAAAGAATCAAATGAGTTATGTCCTCGTGTCACCTCCTATAGTTCAACAAATCCTGTATTTTTCACTCTGAGTGAGTTTGTGTGCTCCTTTCATAAGAGAAAATCCCGGTTGTTAGTCTGTACCGGGTGTTGTTAACATGAGAAAACGTATTAGCAGCAGAAGCAGAGAAAGCAACGCCGAATTATACATACATTTGCACAACGAGGAATAATAAAGGTCGTGAAATGTGATGGAACTCTGGTGGAACGGCTAAAGGAGCAGGAGCATATATACTTAAGACGGACGACGTGAATGAGAGAGTGCTCTTTGCTGCTCGTTAATGCTAAAAGCTCGAAATATGAGGAGAAATTGCGTTCCCTCTTACACATCATATGTCCATGTCTTTGTACAAACATTTCTGTATGTAGTTGTTGTTGTTTGGAGAAGGGGTGGAGGAGGGAACGGCAAATGAATGACTTTGCTTTTGCTCAACTATTCATCATCAGGCGAGGGAAATGCCAAATCTTAATTATTCACGCTAGCCATATAACAAGGTTCATCCAGGTTCATACATTCTAATATGCATAAGAATCATTTATTAACGAAACTGTTGTGACCGTAAAACGTAGACGTAAATAACTTTTTATTTATGTAAACATGATCTTTGTACATTTTTGCAACCTGTTTCGTTTTAGAAACTTTTTTTCTTTTCAAAATAGTAGGCATCGCCATCACATCGACATTCCCGGGTTCAAGGATTGTATTAACCTTACAACGTCACAGTTTGCTGCCCATCCGCTCGCTGCATGATTTCGCAATCTGTCTGTTGCTGACGATCGACACCATTCCAGCAGAAAGAAGAGTCTCGGAAATCATTGATCTCTGACATTTGAATGCAAATAATATTGTGTGTGTAGAGATGCGACTGAGTGAGGGAGATTGTAAGATTGATAAGGTAGTAGCAAATATAGGCTATCAGGCAGTCAGCATCGGTTTGTAACAGAATCTACATTACATGGTGTCTGCTTCATAAAGTATGTAACTGGCACATACGAAAAAAAAGTTTACAGCATTTTTCAACACAAAAAGCGGTCGTTGTGATGGTAGAAAGCAGAGCATATTTCGGAATTTCAGTATTTTTATTATGCATGTAGAACATGGATGCTGGTTCGTTGGCCTTCTCCTCTCCTCGTGTGTTATGATTATTGCATGCAATCCTGAAGAAGAATCTCAACTCAACCACTTTACTTTTATTGATGAGGCTACTACACAACCAACCATCTCTCCCTGTGATCAACACTTACAACAATACAATATATGCCTATAAACATACCCTGTTTGCATTATACAAACCTGGCCAGAAATTCTGGTGATATTAGTTTGCCTCTTCTTCTCCTCCTCCTCTTCCTCTCTGTTTGCGATCTATAATATCAAACACTTAATTTGCTCTGTGGTAACTGCTGCCGCCGAACAGAGAAAGTTTTGCATGCTGCTTTCCGTATAGAACATCATGATGATAATCATTGTCATCATCATCTTCCTCTACATTCCACCGGAATTCGAACATAAAGTTTCCTCTGACATTGCTGTATTGTAC
>JAQFYG010003740.1:0-12062 GCA_034694325.1 Entomobrya corticalis | reverse complement strand
ACGTGCAGTTCGAATGGCCCCTTCAATTCTTCCGGAAAAGTTATCGTAACAATGGTGCTAATAATTTTAACAGGCACGTAGTAGTTACAATAATAGGTATAAAATTTCATGACTCGTGCCATTTTACAGAAAAATATAATTTTGTTAAACGAAACTTATAGTTTTGCTCTTTTATTTGAATGACTTGGAGTCAGTCTTTGTCCTACTTTTTGTACTTGTTATAATGTTCCCACTCACTTACGATATCATTGACTTTTGACATTATATACAACAGTATAGTCAGTAATAGAATAGGTTTGGGATCTACTGAAGCGTAAGATTTTAAGCTCTAAACATCTTTTATATATTATTCTCTTATCCGTCCCCGATACTGTTGACTGTATGCACATGGAAGTGTCTAAAAGGAATGTCCAATCATTAGGGAGATGACACAGTGTATTAGAAAACTGTTAGTGCTTTTGCGTTGACATTTTTTGTCATCCTTACATAAACATTGCATTATATTAACTTCAGCTGCAAAATAACTATCTTCTAAACGACTCAGTTTCACTCACTCGGCACAACACTGCGTGCTACTGGTATCAAATTATGTTATTTTCCTTGCGCACTCTAAATGCAAATGTCTCTGAAGCGATCAAAACTAAATAGCGTACTATAAAAAATTCTTGTTGGATCTGTGCCCATGCGGAAAAGTACTCACATTATTACACTAAAAACTATTTGATGTAAATAATGGAGATATGTACCTATAATGACTTATATAAATATCATCCATTTCAGATTATTGCTCGTGATATCTTAATTTTTGTGATTACGAAAAGAATAGAACTGTATAAAGAAAATCTAAAAAAGCAACTAATATCTCCTTTATAATAGCAAATGATGCTTAAATAGAACTTCAAGAGAATCTATAGAAGGAAAGTAAACGATGGTATTCTTGAAGCATTGACATTGCAATTGTAGGTCTATTTTGTAGTAAAGAAACATGATAGTTGCACAATATATAAGGTATGCGTCTGCATGTAAGAGCTAATAAACCATGAAGAATTGCAACCCCTCGGGCGATATTAATTTTTGGTGCTCGGTGCCCATCCTTTCGATTTCATTCAGAGGACACAATGTGTGCAGTATTAGTATTAGCTATATTTACTATAAATGCGAATACTACTTTTAATTTGTCTTGAAGCAAGGTCAACAGGCAACCTTGAATTTTCGTCACAGCAATCATATCAAATTCTCACATGATGAAAAACCGCTAATTTACCTTTCCGGGGAAAGCCCTCCATATTATTAGTGCAGTAACATATGTGGATTCATTCGTAATCCTAAATTTTATACTTGAAAAGACTTATTTAATTACCTGATGCAGATTTGGTAACGGAATAGTTAAAGGAACATGAATTGGCACATGACTTTGACTGTTGTTGCTGCTGCTACGATGATGTGTCTGAACATTACCAAAGCCACCATGTGGTTGGGGGTGATTTGGGGTTCCACCAGAATTTCCACTTTTCCCACTTGCACTCTGTGATATAACACTTGGGGTGACGCTATTCGATGAATGATTGTTTGCTCTAACTTTCCCACCACTAGGGTCCTTCTCACTTTTATTATTGTTGTTATTAATATTATTGGAGTTGTTATTATTGTTCATTGAGCCATCACTTGCATTTTCAACGCTACTGGAATGGCTGCCACTATAGGAATGCGCCACATTATTTCCGGTCCTATTCAAGCCACTTGTATGATTAGTAATCACTCCAGGGTGATATGCCTGGTGATGATTGTGGGAAAGATTATGGTGACTTCCAGTCGCGTCCTTTTCTTTTGCATTCGATGACACTGATTCCGAAGTGGCTGGACTATTCTGGCTTAAAGGTTGTGGAAGCCCTTGAAAAAATGGACGAGCTCCTTCGAGAATATTTTTGAAATCCATCTAAAATTGAAAAAATAAATGACGTTTTAGCATTTATTTTACTATATACGCATTATCATTAGTCATTAATCATATTTACTAATAACGAAACTAATTCTCCAGTAAATACTGCTGTTCAGTCCATCGTGATTCATAAACTTTCTGGATAAAATGTAGCTACGCAAATGTATTTGCAATAACTATAAACATTAGATTTATTGACCAACATGTGCAAAATCATAAAAAAGATGCATATTATGCAGTGTAGTATATATAGTGCATCGTATATATCAATGTTACTATTTGTGCAGGTATGCATAATGCTTATGTTTTATCATATTTGTGTTGTGAAGGGATAATGCGGGTAGTAGTTTGTATCAGTAAGAGTGTCCAGTACTACAGATGCCCATTTCGTGTTGATAACCATAATGTACAAGATCAGATTATCCTAGATTGATCGCTAGCCTTGGGACGAGCGGTATAACGATTATATCAGCCTTCCGAATAAACTAAAATCGTGCTACAAGATTTTTATATCTGTCGACTTGCTTGTTGTTGTTTTAGGTATCATTAAATATAAAGGAATTACTATATGCAGCAAAGTTGTTGTAGAAAGGATGTAACGAACGAGTATATAAACTATAAACATGCGTGGAGTTTTCAAAGTTCTTTGAAGGAACTATGTCACAAAGCTAACATATATACCATCCACAAAATAAGTTTATATTGACAATAGGGTTATTATGCATTTGCTCTCTACATTTGCTTTAAATTTAATTGAAAAAATGGTTTCATGCCCATTTTTTAAGGATTTATAAACCTCTGTACATCTCCAAAATCAAAAAAAGATGATTACAAAAAATAAGTGCTCGGCACATCCAATCCAATACACACTCCAAATTCCTCTACACAAAATCCGAGAAAATTGTTAAAATGAATATCTGCACAGGGAGTGCGAGCCTAATAATGTTTTTGTACATCCATACCCTCAATAATATTTCATAAGCCAAATATCAAGACAAGGCAATCAGGTGTATTGATGAAACAGTGCGAATCCAATCATCACCGAGATCATGATACACCCAAACACTTACTATGTAGGTATATTACATAAATAAATGTAGCAAAGTTTGACTGAATGAGAGAGAATATATTGCATTTATATCACTGTATTTTCAAGTTCAATCTCTCATAATCAGTATTCAGTATGTAAGGAAGGCATGGGATGTTTTTGAAAAAGCGTGCTGTGCACATACCAATAAAATAAAAATTGCACTGTAAATCCTAATCCATTCTTGTGATACTGATACTGTGTCTGCGTGATACATATAGCCCGAGACGCCGAAAATTGAAGTCTACAAAAACTCATAATAATGTATATCTACCTAGCTTATATTCTTGCACAACAAAGCAGAATAGGTAGGCATGTTCAGCGAATACATAGTAGTAAGTCTACATATTCTTAAGGCAGGTAGTGTTTCCATTACTCACTACTACGCTTGGATTTATTTCTGAGATAATAAAACTGTGTGCTCTGTACATTTTTGCAGCGAAAACACAAACGAATTTTTATCATTTTCTCTATACACCACACTTCTGCTCACATGTACAAACAAACTAAATAGTAAAGTAGTAGCAGGTGTATACGTATATAAGCATTTTTCTTCTTTCTTCTCTCATTCTCTCTACCCTTTCCATTGTATCATGTTGCTTATACTGCAAAAAATAGATAAAAAATTGTGATTTCAAGGTGAATGAACCGGCTACGCTAGTAGGATCCTCTGCCGTATCTCCTTCTCACTGGAAGAAATATAGGTAGGTATATAAAAATTGTGTACGAACGAACGAATTGTGTTCAAGTGCAGGTTTCTTTCTATCTTCGCGTTTAGAAGGTGACGTTGACGTTATCTATGTTGATGTATTATTGTAAATTGTGTAGTAAGTGTGCATTCATATATAATGTACATAATGTTAATGTACACACATGCATTATGCATAAAACGCACGCATAATAAACCTGAAAAATACAACGGGCATAAGTTTTTCTAAAGTCATGTACAATGCTACTGTGAAATAACTACTAGTAGTAAATCCCATTTCCTTGCCATTTCTTAGCATATATTTGCTGGCAGATTAACGAAACAAAAATATGTTATATTTTGTTTATGCTTTGGCGAATTTGTAAGAATGAATAAATATATACCTATCTGCATCCCCCACCACATTTGATCGTTTCGATCACTGAGAAAGCAAGATAAATAAACACTTTGCAGAAATCTGCCACATGGAATCTATTATGCATCATCTACGTATTGATTTTGGCTTGAAAGATATCTGTACTTATGATTAATGTCTTTTTCATGAAAGTGAAATTCATCTTCTTTATCCTGTGGCTAGCTCACACTGGAAAAGAGATGTGAATATGTAGAAATCATATATTACTACTGCGCAAATAAACGAGAGGTTAACGACAATGGCAATGATGATGAGTTCACACAATGATGTAATTTTTTAAGCTAAACAAAAAAGCAGTGAAGTCCTCGATCCCAAACCTACATTAACATATTATATTAAGACTTCGTATTCATTCCGTAAGTTGCTCTATAACACAATTAACAGAATAACCAGATACTATATATTTTATGTACATTTTCTGAAAATGCTCATGTCTCAAGTCTGAGATTACAGTGACTTTGTTCATAAATATGCTATTATAATGCATCATCTCCTCCAACTAATATGTGGATCTGATCAGTAGCTACAATTCACAGATAAGTACGCCATAATCATTGCTTGGACAGTAATATTGTTATATTATAAGCATTCATTCACATGCTTTTATTATTCTTGACTGACAGAAATTTAAAAGTCAGTCAAACTTCTGCACTCGCAGTCTATTATTATATACGGGGCCTTCCTTTCTGATGAGTTGACCAAATTACAAGACAAGAATCAGCCGAAATATTACTTAGAATGTAGGCGACAAATATAATTATTTTCTTTGTAAAAAAACTTTTATGTGGAGGTAGTAAAATATTTTATGACAACAAATACGTAAGATTAGGACAGAAAAGGATGGTCATCATCGTCATACTTTTTACAATAGCATAGCATACCTACACAAAGTAAGGCACCCGGATAGAATTGAATGATGGTTTTATATATGGAAAAAGTAAATAATAGGGTTCTTTCTGAAAGATATCAACATTGTTAGGATGACCAATAGCATCTAGCAACACGTTTCTTGAAACTGAAAGTTTGCAGTTAGACATGAGCGACTACTCGTGTGATAAAATATCGTAAAGGCAATATTGTTCTTTAACGCTTTTGACATAAAAGTACTTTCTAACGATAGAGCCTATCAAAAAAAACTTTCGCCATCATCAAAGCATCAAGGACACGAACCTACGAAGTTTGAAACGAAAATAATACTATATTCATTTTTTTTTGCATCTCATCTCAAAATTAACATGCAATATTATATTGCATAAATATACTTTTTTGGCTCTTTCATTAGGCCAAAGCTGTTACATAAAATCTTTTTGGAAAGTCAAACTAAACATTTATATGCATAATGTAAAACATGCTATCTGAGGTGAACCATGTGGCCTGGAAAGTGATGTGCAAGGTCATCTTTTCATGAAGAAAATATTTTAAAGTAGGTAGAAAGATGAAAAAACTTTATTCCTAAAATAAAAGTCCCAGCCCCACTATCACTAACTAATAACGGCATCATAGGTTTTTTATTTACAATTATTGTGCACATTTGTAGAGTTAAGTACTTGACGAATGACATTCATCCTGCAGTGTAGAAATCGAGTTTTTGAAAAGTCAGATAAAAGAATGCCTATAAGCTTTGTCGGCAATTTTGTACATTTCTGTAATATATAGGTATTGCAGTGGTAGTTGTATGCGTGGAGGTTTCGAAGTGTTTCTTTACTTGCTTCATTCTATAGTGCCCATAGCTTTCGTAATTCTTTCAGTTATAAATTTTGCCCAAATAATTTACGCCAACCACTTTTAGTATTATTATTACTGGTTCCTTAAACGTAAGCTGAAGCTCATGTCATGCTCACATTACTTGACCTTATTTTTTCTCTAATCATGTCATCTCTGTCCAGCGAAAAGGATTTGAAAAACGTTTTATTCTTTACTTAGAAAATTTACCGTAATCGGAATAACACGGTACAATGTACATTATTCGACGAGATGTGCAGTCACAAAGTTTCCCAAGAAAAAGCTCCACGTACACCACGTACACAATAATATATGTGTACATATGCACACTTTTTATTCTCGATGGATAGAAAATGAGAGTGCATTTTACCCTGAAACATACTCAACTGCACATTGGAATAATATAATAATAGTACATACAAGTACACAAAAGAGTGACTGACGATAGTTTCCCCTATGAGCTCGGCTAAAAATCGATATGGCTTTATCCAGGTCCAAAGCCATTGCACTCTGCTCCTCAGAAAGATGCAGTAAGGTTTTTGCTGCTTCCTCCAGCACTGCCGGCTGCCTTAATATCATATCCATCGACCACTTCCATAAAAGCAACGTGTATTATAATATGCCATTCTATCCCTATTTCTACTCAACTCACATCTCCCTGGGCTGGGTATTTTCTAGTTTAGGTACTAATACAATAGAAGCAGGGGCAGTAGAAAAGAGTTTTACTTTTCCAGGAAGAAAAGCATGTATAAAAAAAGTTTTTTTTGCTTCGCTTGCTGTCGCTTCGTTGTTCACTCAAAACTGTTGTTGGTTGGAAGTTGGAACTCCGTAAAAGTAAGAAAGTTTTTTCCTTGTTTCCAAAAAAGGGATGAATTTCAGCCTTTCAGGAGAAGAAAATGAAATTCTTTGTATTTCATAGACCGTTGGTAGGAAAATGAAAGCTTTCCACATCAATATAATAATTGTACATAGTTAGAATTTCTGGAACGCTATAATTTCCGTATTTTAGAATAATTTATTCCAAAACGACTTCCCAAAAATATATACATTCATTCATGCATAGTACATGCTTCTCATTTTTCATTGTTAGCGTAAATAAAATATTAGGAGGAATTATGACTTAAAAGTTTCTTTGTATTCTAATCAAATATGTAAAAATAACACATTTTCTAACCTTTGCTACTGTTAAACATAAATGAATCAATATTTGTAAAACTGTGGGGTTCTATTTTACCGAAATTATTTTATGAAAGATTTCCCCATAAACGTTATCGAAAATTTAAATACTTTAACATGCTTAATTAACAATTTGGTGATGTCATCAAGTAAAACATACTATCAATGAATCAATGTGCAATGCTCGTGAAGTATGAATCATATCGTACTGACTTTGTTACTATTGTATCATGTCTGTATTTGGCAAATCTCCAATTTCCGACTTCCTTTAACTCACATACACAAAAATTACTAGAATTCTCCTTAGGTAAACGCTGCTGCCATATAATCACCAATTTAGAACTGAAATGATCCTTATTAATAACAGAGATTATTGGCGTCGTAAATCGTAAACGATAACACACAGTATAGACCGACTAAATTCATGTATTACTGTGCTTATTTATGTCAATTTAAGGGAATACGCATATTAGAAGATAATATTTTATTTCTCTCGAATAGTGCCAAAATAGTTTCACCATCTACATGTGTTAGTAGTGTAGTGCGTTTAGTTGACTACGAAATATCAATGCGAAATTTATTCAGCGACATTTTTGAACGGATATATTCCCCACAGGTCCCGCATACCATTCACCAGTCAGGAATTTAATAATGTGTCCCAGCTTGCTTCTTATTACTTTGCAAGATTTGTTATAAAGATAAGTAAGTAGCAAACCAAAAACCAAGGTCATTTAAGCAAGTGAAGCGAACGACCTTTCAAAGAAAAAGAAACTAGGCTGGATGCAATCGAACCACATATTACTTCATACTATTATCCATAAAAACTTGATTATCTAGTTCTGACATTACTTTTTGCATGATCATAGGAAGTACGACATTTTTGCATCTATGCCTTCAGAGTTCCACCTAGACATTATGAGAAAACTTCCTCCAGCATATAATGCACATATTTTATTCAAGCATCCATAAGAAGAAAAAAACTATCAATTTTATCGAAGCAGCATCTGTTTGTAAATAAAATCACATCATATGAAACGAACTGTGCAAAATGAAGAAAAACGACGTAATAATATGATCCACTTTTTATGAAAAAATTCTCTGTGAACCTACTACTATTTTCTTAATAACCCATTACAAATATTACAATTTGTGTAAAGCGTGTAGGCAGAAAAGAAAACACATCGCTATGTCACAGTCATTGCATTACATACGTACACTATATAATAAAAATACGTACGTGTTACATAGATATACACTTATTTATTGATATACGTTTGCCCACATGGCATAAGTTGTGAGGACAATCGCACGTTGCAGCGGAACAAGCAAACTAGTAAAGTTTCATAAACCACAGCATTATGTTTTGGAGTAAAATTAACATCGGCTTTGTACGCCCTTCTATATGTGCACGTTATACATGCCTGCTTTATATATAAATTATAACAGCAGCGTACTACCATGGAACGCCATTATACATTCAACTTTCCTTGGAGAAAAAATAACGGTATAAAAACTGGCTTGATATTTTAGCTCTGTTTCTACCCTGCTTCTGCAGACTACTGACATGAAATAACGGGTTGTTGGTGAATGCTGTCTAGCTTTTAAAAAAGTTTTAACCAGGCAAGTTCTCTTCTTTCTGGCAGCAGCCAAGAATATAAAGACAGGACAGAAGGATTGCCAGTATTGCCACATTCCTCCTCTTTCTGCGTGTGTGCTTCAATACTCTAGTCTATTTCGTGGCTCCTATCTGGAGTAAGTCTATTCTCTTTGTTTCCTTTCCTCTTTCTTTCATCCAAGCAACTTTTTTAGTTATTCCATGAGCCTTGTCATGCCATTTGAACGAATCCTACACAGCCGTCACCAATTCTGGAAAATGGGCTGCTGTCTCTTTCGTAATACGTTCCGCATCAAAAGTGAGTGAACAGTGAAAGATGTAAAAACCAAGACGAAGGAAATTTAATTCTGGTGCATCCATAGCAGACATGTAGCTCATGTTCAAATGTGTACATAAACTGGATACACATACACCAACCCTAGCTGTACGCCATATCTGCATGACTAAATTTCTGATCGATTCAATCTAGCTGATTTGAGGTTTATTCATTTTATGCTCTTCATTAACACCTTGGTTCTAAAGGGTGTGGGCGTAGGAACTGTTTTCATGCCTTGAATCTTCATCTTGCTACAAATTTTATGTTTTTATTTAAGGACTCTTCTTTTATTAAATGAAGCATGCATTAGATTTACTCCTTATAAGAAAAGAAAGAATTTATAAATATATGCAGCCTTTTGCTTCACTGGGAATAATGTCAACATGAGGGTTTCAAATTATCTTGCTTGAATTCTCAGAGTATATTACTCGCGCGGAGTTACAGAAATAAAATTAATTAAAAAGGAAGGCCATTTTAGGGTACTTTAAAGAAAACAAAGACACAGGTCATTGTGAAGCGGAAAATTAAAACAACGCAAACCGTAATGATGATGGTTCTAGATTTTGCTGGAGTACTAAACTATGCTGGAAGCATAACTCGTATAACGCTAGTGAATGTATCTATTCAACTGCAACCGTTGTTATTCTTTCCCAGACTACTTTAAATCCTTTAGAAGGACATTAAGAGAATGCATTCTAGGAAAACGTGCTCAAATATTATGTTAAAAATCATCCGTACAAGAAATGAGAAAAATACACATGTTTAACTATTACAAACGATATGTATTTCATCTTTTTATTTATGTTGTAGTTTACAAAGTATGCGAATCAAAATTCATTCATGCTTAGTATAAATAAGCTTCACAGGATTATTTGAAGCATATATTTTTTGCACCAAAATGTTGTTTGTTTGATTCCAGTAAATTATGTACTTTATTTGGATCCAAATTTTGCAAATTTTCTACATTCTTCAAATATAATAAATTTTTATTGAGTTTGTTAGCAAGATTGAGAAAGAATATGGAAATGATTACTTTGTGCTAGTTTTCGCCAGTCCCCATTTTACAATGCATCCAAAAAATTCCACATATAAACTGTCCTGTCACTCTATTATAAGCTAAAGAGTATATACTAATTTGTGAATATAGAGGTTTCTATCCAGCTCTACTCTGATGGGATTACATTTGATGACATTTTAATCTTGTCGGAATTGAATGAGTATTTGTATACAATAATATTGAAAATAGAAATTCTACGTCCACGAAATAAATGTATACGAGTATTGCCTATGTACAAATGCTATTAATTTATTTCTGTTCGTTGAAATCGAAAGACAGTTTTCTTTCCTAATAAATGAGCCGTTATAGTAAAACTTTGCAAATGATGAATTACAGAAAGTAGTCCAGCCAAATTGATGCTCAGGTAGGAGCAGCATAATAATAGAGAAGTCTATAGGAACACGTTAGCTGTTCAACATGAATCAAATCAAAGTAATGTCTATTTGAGCTTAACTTCCAAAACATCATAATTTTTATCACGATGTGATGCGAGAGTCAACGAAAACAGTTTTCTACATTACAATAATGAATGACATCATGCAAACCGTGATGAATCCGAGTTGCTTCTGCTCTAACGCCTAAAGCGTTATTATCATCGTATCATGCATAAAGGTTAATAGTACACACGGTTAACGTAAAGCGAAACAATGAAAATGAGCTCCTAATATGCATCCCTGAACGTCAACGCTTCTCTTCACAATAACTGCCAACATTATTAACACCACCAATAGTATATACCTAAACAATCCAAAACACCAAGAAACTTATCTTTTATGCTTGCCAAAAATGTTGAATAACCGACTGTGATCAAATAGCCCAAACAACTAGGACTCATATACCCCAAAAATATGATGCTGCGGAGATGTAAATGTAGTGAGCGTTAGTTCCTTAATCTTTTTAAAATCGAGGTTGCAAATCAATAAGATCCTTTTCGAAGCTCCAAGTACCTTTAATGTCAGGATTAAATCTGATATTGCATAACCCGGAGAATGTGTACTGACGGACGGACAAGCTGGCATATGTCAATATTTGGTGCTGTCAGCTACGTAATAAATAAATCCACCAGTAAAGTAGTATCGACATCAACCAAGCAGCTTAGTTGGCATTCTTCATTCTTCATGTCGCAGTCGAGGTACAATTTATTCTGTGTAGTATTTTATTTGCGCGCATATCGCCTCGTTGTTGTTCTGCATGCACAGCCTTGACTCAATTTTCAGTCTCTCCATTAACAACTAACAAAAGGCTCTATATGGCTGTTCTTTAACTTATACAAACTAAAGTAGTGCATGCATTTGTATCTTTTTGATACATCATCGTCAACAACTTGTTTTGTTAGCATTACAGCACACAATACAGCATCTCTACCTTTATGGAAAAAACTATATTGGGCCTACATGTAGCCATTTTAAACAAAAACTTTTTCATGTATGGATTATGGTGCATGATTGTTTTGTCAAAATCCAAATTGTTAAAAAACAACAAATTGTAAATGGTTGGCAAATATTGTGAACTTATCGATGACTGATAATGCAAATCGAATCTTTTTATGAAATTCTAAAAAAAGGTAATTTTCAAAAAAGGTAATCATAAATGTATGTCTGAATTCCGTTAGCACATGGTGCAAGATTTATTTAAAACAAAATATAAGATACCGCATTCAAAAATAACAATTTGATTATAGTAGGCAAATAAGATTTAATACTGGTACTTTTATAGATATAGATACTAGTCTTACTAGTGATGAAAAGTCATTTACTTTGCTTAATTGCGCTTACCTACTGTGAGTACTGATTTATGTGTTAGTGCTGAAAGGTAAGTTTTTTCATAGACAACTTGGAGGACAGCCATGAACTCTGAATAGCGCATGCATTATGCAAGTTCAGCTTCACTGCCCGTCTGCTGGTTGCTTCCACACACAAAAAAAAAATTTAACAAAAGATAAACGCACGGACATTTCAAGCATGTGAAAAACCTTTTGGTTTTATTTGTGATCTCTTCTTTATCAATTTAATCAGTATCTCTACAC
>JAQFYG010003739.1:0-12062 GCA_034694325.1 Entomobrya corticalis | reverse complement strand
TCAGCCAGAATCCTGGCAAAATTTCCGTCTAGGATAGGATAGGATCCTATCCTAGACGGTGCCAAAAGTTAGTGAATCTCGCTCCAGATGACCGATTCCCAAAAGATCTTCCTCCCTGAAACTTAGCCCACTACTCCCGTTTTGTGGTTTCTAAAACAAGATTAGTCACTTGAGAAATGGACATTGAATCTTGATATAGGTTATTAATGCCATTGCTGTGCTGGTATCTTTTAAGCATATTAGACCGTATCATCATAATATTTTGGCGCAATAATACTACCCAGTATTGCACACTAACCGCCAACCACCATCCCAAAGCTGCTGCGGTTTTGATACTGCATTTTTCTAGGCTGGAAACTACACGCGCAGACATGAGTTGCAAAAACAGAGAAAGTACCAATAAAAGTAACCAAAAATATAATGTAATTTTCCAAGAACGTGATCTGTCTAGAAGACACGTAGAACGTCTATAAATTCTATGGATGCTGAAATTATCCCTATCAAACATTTCATTACGATATCATAACTTTTTCCTCTAAACTTGTCATATACCGTCGTCGTTGAAAGAAAGCAAATTTCTTTTCTATTTCTAATGAATCAGTATAATTTTTCATGAAACCCAGGACTCTTTATACATGTACCATGTACATATAAGATGTAATAAATTCCTTATATATGTAGTATTCGTTGATTCTTTAGATATTTTCTGTTGGATCAACTTTTCGCCAAATATGTACCCCCAGAAAGTACAGCGAGGAGAGACCTGTTAGCAATATGTACGCTATCGACAGGACACCAGATTTAGGATAGGTAAGAGCAAATCCGAACGTGTTAACTGCGATACTTATAATTATATATGACACGTCTATCTCTTTAATAATTCAGAGAGCAGGCAGGGTTGCGATTTTTGTTGAGCACTTGTATTTGCGTTAATACTATTGGGGATGCGGACTGGTACAAATATATGGCAGTAAATGATTGCATTCACATTTATCTTAATATCTTAAATAAAAATAAATAATCGTTTGTAAAAGTAGATGGGCTCATGGACAAATTAAAGTAGTGAGCAGTGATATATAGTACTAATTAACAAAGTAATACCTCTTTGGTTTCCAATTCCAATATGCCCCCTATAGTTTAATTTTGCACAGGGTAGAATTAATCTGAAATCTGTGTCGTGTTTCATGATGTATATAATAGTTTATATGTTCGAGTGTGCTTTTATAGGTAAATAGGATCGCATAAAAATTTACAGAAACCAACGAAATTTGTTGTTACTAATATATTACCTATACCTACTCAAATTCCATCACTGGCATCTTGGTAATAAAAGCCCTTAGTGAAGTCCGAGCTTACATATGGCTATTGGAAAAATCCTGAGATTACCCCGAGCAGCCTGAACCTCCAATCTGTTTTCATTCCGGTGAAAGGATTTAGTAAACACACACCTGCATGGTATGCAAAGACAGTACATCTCATTTATAGCTATTTTCCCAGCGTGCATACATGAGCATTTTTCAAAAGAAAAAAAATCAGTTCTCCCTTCTTCCTATCTTCGTGAAGGGAACGAGGAAGATGACGGTGGTAGTGGGTGTATTATAATAAGGGTGTTTGGCGGCACGCAAGCAAACTAAATAAACATACAAGAAAGCAATATAAGCAGTATTTTATAAAATATGGGCTACCACGCGGGCCGATGATAAACTTACAAGTCTAGATAGAACAAGTCTCACGGGGAGTTCTAGGGAATTGTTTCCCGATGATGATGCTTTCCTCTTTCGCCTGCTCTATAAATCACAGAATACCAAATCGGCTCCAACTCCTGTATAGAAGGAAAAGCAGCTGCTTCGGAGTCCTTTCTATTTTCCCCTTGTTTTTCTCTTCTTTCTCTCTTCTCTTTGGCTGAATAGGAAATAAGTAACTACATTATCATTTTTGTGTTTTAGTAGAAAGGTGTAGTCTTTCTGAATCTGAATGCACTTTTACTAAACCATGTACGTCCATGCGACGACTTGAAAAAACATGCCGTCACCACCATCACTTTTCATCTTCAGTTGAGCTGAAATCAGTTTGCTTCTCGAAAAGTTTGCTCTTATACAGTCGGGATAATACACATATTACAAAATACTAATACTTATAAATTATGAAATCCTATTTCAAATCTAAAAATTGTAATAGTGACGAGCATCCATTCAATGGGCTATTTTTAGACAAAACATCGTATTCAGGAAGGAAAACAAAAGGGAATTTTTGCATGCTTCGTCGACAATCATGGTAGTATATGGTCGAAATGATAATCGTTTATCAAAACAGCTTGTCTCCTGCTGTGATCGCTACTTACCTAGAGATGAATTTACGTGCAGTGCATAAACGTTAGGATATATAGAAAACTTCATGTAGCAAAAGTGAAAGTACCAGCGCATTTGTTTTCAGACGGACTTTTAGGTGCATCTCTGGCTGGCGTATCAATTCAAATAACGTATCTACTCGACCGTTCAGTGCATCCCTCCCATCCTTTAAAATTACGATAAATCTTTTATTCTTACAATGTAAGTTGATATGGATGTATGTAGAGGTACATAAAACTATGGATGGATGGTCCACATTGCAATTGGAAAATAGCCGATGTTGCTTCTCATTCTCATCCTACCTAGGAATCTATTATAAAAGTTCAGACATTAGGTACACGGTCGTCAAACGCACGAATTATATATGGGTAATAAAACTTTTGCTTATGCCCTTGTTTTTGTCGCTGAGTACTTTTTCATTGAATTTATTTAAGTCTTAATTAGCGTATGACAGTATCATTCTTTTGTATCATTTACAATTCGAACAAATTATTGGTAAATAATCAAGAAGTGTAAATCATTCTGTAAGAGACCATCTAATTACATTAAAAAGGCAGATTTTTAAACATTTTTTCTTCTATTTCATAAAGAAATGTGTGGAACCAAAAGTAGTGAAGAAATAAGGATCATCAAATAAAAATAAATGTCATAGTATACTTAAACTTTCACTTACAATTTAATCGGTTCCTGTTTAGTTTATCCAGCTCAAGTAGTATAAAAATTTTGTGTGATTTATTTACTATGTAGGTAATTAAATCACATTGAGATGCAAGATTACCGGCTTTGCAGCTTTATAAATATGAATGACTATTCCTAGACCATGTAACATCATAATTTCTCCTCTGCAAAAACACGATAATTTATTATTGGAAAAAAGTTTCGTGCAAATAACATTTTATGAGTTTTATGCCTGTATTTGTTCCTTGTTGAGATGTTTTACCTTTTCTTCTACACTATATAGAAAAACAATATTTGAAAACATCCCCTAATATTACGAGTAACGAAGAAATGTTCTGCTTTTAATGCCCTAAATCTTAGAATATGCATAATAATTTCCTAGTAAAAATGTTTTTAGCCACGTGCGCTGTTCGCTGTTCTGATTCATTGTATACGAATATTTTTCTTCTGGCCCATTTCGTTAAAGCCACATTTTAAAGAACCTTAAGTCTAAAATAAGTTTCAAGTTTCTACGATTCATACTTTATATCTTTCCAAAGAATGGCTCATTTTTTAGTCATCATTCATCATGATCATTAAAAGGAAATATAAGCTTTTGGTTTAGTACAACGTAACTTTACTTGAAAACCTGGTCTCTGGTTGTTGACATTAAAAAGTTGTTAAATATATCACTGTCTTTTTCAACGCAGAGCCCTTTCTTTGAGTTTCCTGGTCGGTCAGACAAAATTTAATGGTTTTCAACAAACCTCAACCTTTACATTTCAGTGATCTACGCGTCTACACGCGTACAAAAACTCTATCTGGCAAGAACAAGTTTTATGTGGGGCAGTGGACTTGAAGAAAGTAAAGTTACTAAAAAAAAAAAAATTTTATTTGATAGCATCTCATGTTGGAGAGATCTTTTACCTACGCTCTGATTCCAATGGCTGTGATTAAAAGAGCAAAGGAAGTAAATATTGCGGCTAGATGAGTTTCTTCTTGAACTTTTCTGAAGTTTAGGGAACAAAACGTAATGAAGCTATAGCTATGCATATGATCACACGATTAGGTACCTATTATGCTTATGACAATGACATAAACGCAACGGGGAAAGGGAAGGTCAAAATTTGTAAGAAAATAAATATTCCACAGAAGATGGGATGAGAGAAGTTTAATTTTAATCAGATACTTGTTGGCTTGATGATGGCGGTGGTGCTTGTTGAAGGCATACAGTTGTGGTTGTCGAGCACGATAGCCTACATTATATGGTGATGTCCATCGTTTTCATCTAACCAATTCAGAGAATTGCTGTTCCACAATCCCATTTCCCATAAAATAAACGGAAAGCGAAATAAACCTGGGTTTGTCATGGCCAATGAAGAACCTATTTATTGCTACTAAAGATCTGTAAGTCCATTTTACTTTAGTTTTATATGTAGAAGCGACATATTAGCTCAAAGAGAAATGTATAATGGACAGTATTACATTGCGTCGACCTTATCCTTTTCTACAATATCCAATAGAAAAATGTCTGGGAGGGACAAGAAAACCCAAAAGTAAATGAAAAAAATACTATAATTTCAAGAAATCTTTTATCTGAACTTCTTTCTACCTGATGATATATCACATTATTATCTGCTCTATAGAATCCCTCTGTAAGCTGATACAACATAAACCGATACAGACTGCATAAACCAAAACTTGAAAAAGGAAAAAAGTCTATAAGGCTCTGTAACAAATATCACGAAATATACTACCTTACATTTTCTCCAGTTCACTTTTGATTTTTTTTAAATGAGAAAATGGTTAAATAAATGTTCCTAGTCCAAGACAAATTATACCCTGAATAATTCGTCCAAACTAGATTTATAAGTCACTTCAGACCAATAAAAAATCTCTAATGCCACCATTCTAAAAAGACCTTTGGCATCTTTTGCTTTTTATAAAGTCGTATGTTAAATGCAAGAAAATGTGTTTTGAAGTGAATGATGCATTCGAACTTCTACATAAAAAGATTTTCATTCCAGAAAATTGTCTCTCTCACTTGCAATCAAAGAAAAACTTATATAATATGATATAAACGGCGCTTTTAGCAATAAAGGTTACTTGTGTTGGTTATATAGAAATTACTCTCACTGTAATTCTTCTGCAAACCATGTGATAAGATGATGATTGTCTTTTTAAGTAGCAGATGGAGTAAAAATTTGTTTCATTTTGTCTTTTGATGATTCGGCTGTATAAAGTTATGATAGTTAGTGAAGGTTTTTTGATCACATGGCATCAACCGTGTCATTGTATCTGTAATGGCTCACAATATATCAAGCAATAAAACATTAACTTAATCGGCCATTAATAACTCTGTATCTGAAAGTGACGAGTTTCGGGTATCAACTAAATATAGAATCCTGAAGTGGGTACAATGATACCAATGATACATTAGGTATACTATACCTATGTACATACAAAACATTTTTTGGAAAATTCTGAGTTATCAAAGATGAACCGCGACAAAATAACATGTAACGCTGTAATTAATTGTGTTATGTTTCGAATGGGACGGTACGCATGAATTATAGCGTTACAAAAGTAAGCACTTCTTTCACAGAAATGTAGGTATATTATGGCTTACTTCATAGGCACTTATTCTATTATATCTATAGCCTCCACACAATGATCTATATTGTACATTGTAACAGATCTATTCAAGTATTTCCTCTGGTGGTCATTATCAGCATACCTCAGCTATAATATTACACTCGCACGGCTCCATTGAGCGGTTAATAAAGTGAAATGTCAACATAATGCTGCCGTGCTATTACTACATAGACACACACTAAAACTGTCAGTGTACTTGTAGGTTAACATATGCTTGCAAACTATCTCACTTCTGTTTCGATATCTCTCTGAAACTAATTGCGTCGGCAGTCGTAGGATGTGCTATTCTTGTCAGTTTTGCTGAAGTTACAAGATTTTGGCAGGTCCTGATCTGTATTGATTCGAAATCATTACAACTTTCCCTTGTGTTTTTGCTGTATGAAACAAATTAGGACAGCAATTTGGCTTGAAATAAGGGGAATATTTTGTTTAAATAAAATGCAAAATGACAAATAGTCGATATAAGTTCGTTGATTTTTGTATAAGTTATATTTTACTTATCAAAAAAGGTATTATGACCTATAGACATTACTGTCATTGTCAGACATTGCACTGTGGTTAGGGTTCTCTTTAAATGTACTATCATTGACAGACAGATCATTTGGTCTACTTTTATTCTAACTTTCTATTTTAATTTTACTAGCTCTTTCTATTTGATTGTTGAAATACTATAGTGTTCCCTTTCTCCTAGATTTCTAGTGTATCGGTACCTATCTGTTCTCTGGGAACAAGTAGCAAGAATATTATATTATTACCTATTATTAACAGCCAAATCACGGAAACTATTCCACTAACAAGTTACGCGAATACGTGAAATTGTAAGTATTATTGGCAAATAAACATTGAAAATATCAGTCCAACAAAGAACTTTAAAAACTTATTTAAAAAGTTTTCCTCGATTACTTTAATTCCTTTGCCATACTATAAAATTGATATTTGTCTTAAAACTAGTCATTAAGAAAACTTTCCATCTCTATCCAGTATATGAAATTGACTCTCAAGAATCGTGCACTTTTCAAATCATAAAACGTTTTTTGATTGTCCAACCACACAAATTGGTTCCAATCCGAAAATAGTCATTTAAAACACTGCAGTACGTACTTCACGTATGTATTTGCTTTACTTTTTGTAAGATTTTATCATAATAATATTTAGATGCCTATAATACTGCATAATGTTTAGTTTTTCGTTCTATTGGCAAGATTCAGGAAGCAGATATATCCATGCATTTGTTATCAATATGACGCTGTCCGGCCAAATTTCCAGTTAGTTGGTTCTGATTTCTCTATTATATCCCGAATGGAATAGAGAAAGATAATAACACTTTATAATGAACAATGACCAAAAAAGACTTGGAAATGAAAAAGGATGTCATGCTCCATATCATACAACACCAGATATAAAAAACGTGTGGGAATAAAGGATAAGATGTACACAATAAAATGGACGTCCATATGATTCCAGTCAAACCACCCATCATCATCACAATCAAAATAATAGCCATCATTTTATTCGTCATCGAGTATCATCATCAAGGCTTTCCAGAGGAATATTACGGTGAACAAAGGCAGAATGACATAATAATAGCAATGAAAGTTTTGCTATTTTTTCATTCACGTATTATAGCCATTCTGCCACTCCTCCAGTCAGCACCATTATCGAAAGTAGTGCTGCTGTAGCTAATGATGTCTATTCATTCTATTTTAGCCATTTTTGTCCTTCATGTGTTCAGAAAAACTGCCTTTCTCCTCATATTTTCCATACATATATATGTGAATGTTTTAATACAAAAACTGATATTAGATGAGTTTGGTAAGAAAATTACTTTTCTCTTTTGCTTGTACCTACTCAAGTAAGTTATTTGACACACGAATAAGTGCCAGAATTGCATATTTGGCGAAGAGAAAGTCGGTGCAGTTGTACAGAATAAACCGTTTACAGTGCTAACACATAGGAATTGAAGATGCATTCCTTAAGTTATGGTTTGTAATAAAAATTGTTTGCAGTCGAGTTAACCTTTTTCATTGTGTAAAGTTTAGGGTTTCGATCTTTGCTGTAATGTAACCGGAAACTGGTACAATGTATACTTGCTTGAGGATATGGTATAAATGAAAGCAGGCTAACACTGAGTGAGAATGGAGGTAGTTTTAATCGTGATGCTAATTGATTGCATTTTTCTGAAATTGCTAAAAATAGATTAGAATGTCAAGTAAACATTAATGAAGTGTCATTCAAAATTGTAATTTTTGTAATACTTTTTAAAACTAGCAATCTCTAAGAATTTTATAGTTGCTCGCAGTGTAATGGTACACGATAGCCGTTCCGTACATACTACTTACTACATACTTGCCTATTAATTGAAGTATTAAACAATTCAAAAAACGGTTTGTCCAAATATGTAATGGTTTAAAGGCTACCATATTGACGACGAAATAGAATGCGCATTCAAACATTGCATCACACAATCCATGATTTTGGGAGACGTATATCGTATAGAGCTTATATATGAAAAAGTTCAGACGCTAATAGGAATTCCAAACTCTTAAAACCGAGAGACGGCCTGCGTAAAAATTTGGGTAAACTGAGAGTAGAATTTAACTTTCACTTCACCTTTTCAACTTCATTATTTTTCTTTCTCACTTTTCCTTTTCCCATACCTACTAGCCCTCTGGCGTCATTGTTTCTAAAACTTGCATGTAGAGTTCCACAATGGAGGAAAAGTACAATGTGTTTTTGACAATCACACAAACGTGTTTAGTGCTGATAAAAAATAATGAAGTATGATACATTATACCAACAGATAATGTATAGAGATGAATTTAACGCTTCGAAACATAACAAAAGTTGGAAAATAAAACAATAATAAAAACGACAAATAAATTTTTTGTTGTGCTGCACCACATCAGCACTCTAATGGAGATGTAACACTAAATAAAACCATAAAATGTTTATAATTTTTACAAAAATAAGGCATTTATTTTCATAATATATTTATATTACTATTACCAGAAAAGTAAAGTTAGCTTTATAAACTATTATTCTATGACAGTTCAGATTGACGCCTTTTTATACTAATTCAAAGTTTTGTTGACACTGGTCATGATTCCTTTTCAGGTTTTCTTTGAATTCGTCGCAATTTCAACTCTGATTAGTCTGATTCTTTCCTAAGTGGAACGTAGTTGCTGATCAAACATGGCTTTATTTTGTGTTAACTCTTTACGTATATGTATTTCTAAGGGTATTACATACTGACACTTGGTGCATATACATATACAAAATATATCAGCACGAGTAACATGTTTAGTACAAATAAAAAATAATGGAAATACGCGACCTTCTCTATAAAAACAAACATATATATTTTAATCTCTTTTTTTATCATAGTCCTGTTTTTTGCTGTACAAGTTTAACTATGCTTGAAGGGATCGGAGATTTTCACTTGATTAGACATGGTGTAACTAATAAATCAAAACAAACAACTAAAGTCGCATTACATTTTAGAAACACCAATGATCTCGGCTTTTTTACTTTCTTCAAGAATATCCACAGGACAGACTCAGGGAGATGTATAATATCAAAAGGACATAAAATTTTTTATACAAATATTAACAAGATTTTTAATGACGTACTTATGTTTTAGTACGCTTATTGGTAACTACCTTTAAAGACTTTGGAAGTATTTTTATATAGGTAAGAACTTAAATATTGGACAATACTCTTATTATTTGATATTTGTTGGTTTTCATTTATTACAGTTCCAAAAATAAGTATAGTGGACGATTTAGGGAAACCTATAACGGATAAGTTTTACAATGCCGGTTCAACATTGGAGCTTCGCTGTATTATCAGCCATTTCCATTTTCCTGACTCTTACTCTATATTGTGGAAGCAAGGGAATAAAACATTGAATTATGATGTCTCTCGGGGAGGTATCAGGTAAGATACAAACCTATAAACATATATACCTATAACAGTCTTAAGTTATGTCTCATTTTACTAATTGCTGGCTTACATAAAGACGACACTGACACAGTTTTTCAATTTTATGTGAAATTACCATTTTTACATCTTAAAATGGGGAAATTTGGAATTTGACCATGCTTGATTTTTCATACGTATGATTACATTGATTCATACAGGCATGCTAACGGGAAATTCATTCATGATTCATCACATTATGCTTTGTAAATATACTATTGATACTATTGATAACGCATCTATCTCTATGACTTAAAGCTCACTAGTTTTCAGAAGGCTTGAAAAAAGAATATTAACTATTGCACTACTTAGGAAAGCAAATCCAACTTCACTTCCTTGAATGATTCATTGATTATTGATTTGCTATACAGGGATTGAAATTTAAACGGGATTAATATATACTATCATCACCAACATAATATTGCCGAGTCAGGAGAAACGAATAATCAGGATTATTACGAACGATGTTACTCATCAACACAACTGGAGAGGATTGTACGAGTTTTGTTTCCGCCATCTTTCACAACTTTTAAAGGATGTATAAAATAAGTGTCTAAACGTATAATAAACATGCATTCATGTAGGTAGATATTATTTATTTTAATAATAGTGCGATTGCTATCAGAAGGTTTCATTTAATTTGCATATGGATTTCACTTCGTTCTATGTATTTGAAATTTATGAAGTTACAGACTACATTAAAAAGTTGTACGCTGTCGGATGTCCTACAACGACGCATTTGTTTGTGCAAAAACGCGATTTCTGAAATTTTACACTTTATTTCGCATTAACCGCAGCAGCATGATGATGTCTTTGGTTTTGTTGGTGGAACCATACGTGATATAAGAAGAATCCAGCAGTCAGTGTTTTTGGAGCTTGTCATCATCATCAAGCCAAGTGAAGTAAAATGATTGCAGTTTCTCTCGAAACTGATAATGGCCAACGAAGTGATGGAATCTAACAAAGAAAACTATAGGCAGACATACTTTGATTACGCCATATTTAAGCACGTTGTATGTACTTTTATTATGCATGATGAATGTGCTTTTTGTGCACGCCATTTTCCCAGTACATTCCATCTATCTACATGGAAGAACTTTGCAATAAAAATATGTAGAAATGAGTACCTACGTATATTATGTGCATATATTTCTATATAGTGATAATTTTATATGACGTTTTACACTTCCACGTGCAAATTCAAGCATAAAAATATTAGAGTAATGACTAATGACGTTATGATTATTGCCTCTGTGTACATTATTCTTCTTCTATTATTAACATGAGACGTCCATAAACGATACGGTCTTGACTGTACAGGGATACTGATGATCACAAAACTAGTAAATCATATCAGAATTCAAAATAAGGAGAAGGGATCTACAGGCTTTTTTGGTGTATATAGTTTCCAGGCAAGTTACTGCAATTTTTTTCACTATGATATCATACATCATCATCCAAGTCATCGTCGTCATCATCAACAACATAGAGATGACATGACATGACTAGGAAAGCAGGAAAGAGTAGAAAGTTGGATTGAATTCAGCATTTTTATGCATGCGAGCCATGATTATTACGAGAAGATGAACGGATTACAAAAAAAGACTGATGCATACTAGCTGGCTTACTGTTATACTGTTGTAGTTTTCTCCAGATCACTTCATGATTCTTTCTGGCATCAAGACAGGCGAACATGTTAAGCTGACTGTGAAATGTGATAGCTGGATTTATGAATATGTGCAAAGTAGCAGTTTGTAGTTCTTATGAATGGGTTTTTGTTACGATTATTTTTTAGAATATACTACATAATAGATACAATAATTTTACTATGACTTGATAAAATAAGTTCATTGTATGTAGAAGTACTTTATATGCATGCCACATTCATCTCTCTGTGCTTACATAAATTTTGAGAAGTTTAAATCAACTTCTGCAAGTATTTAATCATAAAGTCTCGTCAGTCTCTAAGTATTGATGACTTAACTTCTAACTAAAATTATATACTGCATATTCAAATTTGTCCATGATGCTGGGGATTAATTGATTTGATTCTTTAAGGTTCTTGTAATGCCAAGGTAGGATTTACTTTGTATTTCGCAAGTTTCATTTCAACAGAATTGCACGACCAGTGTATCTAATTGTTTTTTCTTTTTCAATTTCATTAAAATTTTCAGGAATTTCAAAAAAAATCCACTTCCCTTCTTTAGTTATTAAATCTTCTGTGTGTCCTTATAAGTATCGTTGCAATAATCATTTACCATTTAAGGTCTTCATGAAAATAACACTCATAATAGTTATATAACAATTTTCAATAATCAATATGTTTGCGTAAAGATATATAAGTATAAATAAAGAAAACCTACCATTTTATATTCTTTTAACATTATTTTTGTATGCATTTTCATCACTTGACAAACTGATTTT
>JAQFYG010003738.1:0-12063 GCA_034694325.1 Entomobrya corticalis | reverse complement strand
AGATATCTATAAGAAAACCGCATCTAAAACTTTTATTTGTTCAAAAAGTCATGCATTCCCAACAAAAGAATATTTGCATTTAACCAATTAATATTCTTTGGTCCGTACTATCAACTATCTTGAATTCATTGTTAGTTTCTTCCACGTGCAGCTTTGTAATCCTCTTAAATTGTATTTTTGGCCATAATTTCCAACTAAGCACTCTACATGTAGCCTCCAAACCCAAAGCTATTTGTCATTTTCCACAAATATAGCATTTCCGCCTTTTTACTAATTAGTTGCAATAATACTTTCGACGAACAAACAGCTTCATTTCATGAATTCTTTTTCTCCAAAAAAAATGCATATAATTTCCATCAACAATCCTTGTTCTTAAACATTTTCTCTACATAATTGCGTGTAAATGTAAAAGATGAAAAGTTCATTTCATTCATAGCTACAGGCTACTTTTTAATCTACTTTTTATCAAATTTTTAACGCGTTCCAATTCTAGATTTTAGATTTCAAAATAAACTACTTTTGAAAAGTTTATTTCTACTTGTAGCTAGCAAGTCATGCAATTATCTTGTAGAAACATCTAAATCAAACAAGTATCCAATAAGCTTTTTTAGTTTACAACATGAAAATTTTTCAAATGCAATCACGTACTCCATACTCGTTTCAAAAATTCATACGAAAAAACTAAACAAAGCAATAAAACAAAATATATTGCATGAATATTAAAATATACACTCTCTCCAAAGCTCCTCGAGAAACCGGAAACCCATTTTCTCTCGCTGAATGGGAATTGCTGATAATGAAAGCGCGGTGCTTTTACTTATACCTTCATAAACTATAATATATAAAGTGCCTTTGACAGAACATAATAAGATGGTGTGGTTTGTGTACAGCTTTCTCTCCAGAAAATAAAGTACTCTTTAGTCTTGTCACGCCAAAAGTAGATTTCATACTAATAATCATACATTGGAGACACACGACACAACTTTACAAACAAGTGGAGAAGGAGGAGGGGAGGAGGAGTAGATGCCGGCCCGGAAACTGGACAAAAAAGAGAAAGAGAGCAGAACAGAGAAAGAAAAGCTGGGAATAATAAGCTTTCTCCATTTCCTAGAAACTTTTCTACTTCTTCTGGAATTCTATTCCCATCTCAGTGTTTTCTTTCACAGATATAAAATATCATCTTATTACGGCTAATAATAATGTACGGAATTGTAACAACTTTTTCATGATAAACTAAATTGCTTTGGAGTAGTCCATGAAGATTTTTTCTTTTTAGTGGATAGATACCCTCCAGCTCTGGCAGAAAATATTCGTTTCGTTTCCAATTCTTTACATTATTGTTCAAGAGAAAATAAGAGAAAATTGACTTATGACATTTATTATTCAAGTAGACGTTTTTGCCGTTTCATTGTTTCAATTTTGCTATCAGAATAAAGGTGTAAATCTGTAAGTAATCCTGACTTTTTTTGTACGGCTTCAGTTTCTTTTCTACTTCGGATTTGTTCCTTATTTGCTCATATGTAATATATTATTATAAAACTTGTAATTCACTTATTCTATAAGTGAGTTAATATTATTACTTGCTACAAATACTGCACACATATTTTTTTTCTTAAAAATATCGAGATAAAGTGACGAGAGAATGGGAAAAGAAAGTTGGGAATTGAGACTTTGAGAGTAGAAGCGAGAGAGAAAGTTCTCACGAATTATTATTATTATTCCAGATTGGCAGGTATAAACTTTCAAGTGTTCTTGTGCTTTCACTTGAGTTTATTAATGCCGAAAAATATATAGACATACATTTTTTTTACTTACACACACTTTGCCTTTGGGTTACTTTACAACACGCACCACCAAAAAATAATACGTAGGCCAAAAACTTTCTAGAAAACTGTGTGGGAAAACGTCAAGAATAAGTGCAGGCATAATTTTTTTGGTAAAAGCGGCAATGGCAATACCAAAAGGTAAAAAATGCTTTCTCTTTGCATCTAAAAATCAGCCTTGTATGTAAAGTAAAGTGAAACATACCATACGCCTCACATTCCCTACATTACCTGATACACATTTCTAGTCGAGTAAAGTGAAACACTTTTTCCCTTTCCACCTGCTACAAAAAATATATAACTCAGGAACAGTCAATAATGCTCATTTGATGTCAATATAATAAGACGTTAGTAGAGTAAATTCATGTAATTTTCAGATTCTCATTTTCTCAAGAATATGTGCTCATGTAAGAAAATACCAGCAGAGATTAAGGACACACATAATAACGCCTTCACCTTCACATTTTCCTCTCGTATAATATGCTTTTAAGCAAAACATTCCAAAAGAGAAAATTGCAATCGTAAAGGTAAAGTAAAAAACACGGCAAAAATAGCTTTGTCCATGAAATAAAATCCTTTATACTTTTCTCCAGTGTACAAAAATCACATGATTCTGCCGTTAGTGGCGTATTATATTTTTTTGACATGTTCTTTTTTATTCGATATAAAAACCATTTTTAATTTCGCATGCAAAACATTACTTCACACATTCTCTGGATTATCTTGCCTGATAAACTGTACGTTCGTGTGTGCTCTTGTTTTTTAAACATGATCCAATAAAATAAAGTAAAGCACGTAAAAAAACTCACACACACTTCACAAGCTTATTAGCCTGGCTCTGGCTCTGAAATAAAAATAGGTAAATCATGACAGTAGCGTAGTTGGTCACATGAATCACTTTCTGCGTGTTACATTCAACAATATATATTTTTAAGCTTGTCTGCATGTAGCACACCAAAAAAATGTCTTGTTATTACTGTTATTAATATGCATGGTTTAGTTATTTTTTATTAGGACCTTTAGAAAAACACCAAAAGCTATCATCATTATTTCCATCTTCATCACGATCATGGTTTTCACCCGGGTTTTTAGAGAGAAAGGAATAAACGCCAAGTAAAGTAAAGTCAAGAGCTACTCTGGAAACTTTTGTTGGCTTGCTTGGTTCAAAGGGAAAAAGTTTTTTGTTGGGTTTTTATATAAAGTACCGGGTTATGTGGTAAAAAAATAAAAAAATTGGAGAGCACAGAAAACAGTATAATAGCAGGCTAATAAAAGAGGAAACAGGAACAGGTAACAAATGAGTACTTAAAACCCCTTTAATAGGTAAAAGCGATAAAAATATGAAAGAATGCATCAATGCCTACTTAAACTAGCATAATAAGTAGTAATTCAGGTGAAAACTGAAGAATTACGCAATGCATACTAAACACTGTAAAAACAAGTATTTTATACCAAGTACGATGAGAACAGTTTCAGGAAATTAAAATTAATGTTTTCATTCCCCCAAAAACTTTGTAATTTAAGTGGAAACTTTTTAATGAATCAAATGTGATTATAATAAATGACTATGAGTGCAAAATAGGTATATAAAGTATGCTGGAATGCAGATGTTTGCGTAACACTATACTGACTATACACTTACCTTTACCTTTAGCCTACCTGACATTCTTTGGCTAATTTGCATTATTACATTCTTCTCCTCGTTCTCGTCGTCCCTAAGAAAAAGGCAAGTTATATGGCAAAAAGGCTTAAGCGTAATAATATATTTTTATCTAAGGAAATAAAACGGTTATATGATAACAGTAAAGAGATAAGCCTTTACAAGCACCATACATACATTATTAATGGAGTGATAGTTTATGAGAAAATTCCTATAACGGCTTAGTACAGTGTAGCTTTAACATTGGTGTCGTATTTATTGATAAAAATGGTAAACATATTTTCACATCCAACATCGCATGTGCTCTTCTCCATAATAAGCGTTCATTCACCAGAAGAGACCCCAGGTTGAAGCCAGTTGTTTGCAAGCCAGTCCTAGTACAATGTCTCTGAGATTATTACCATAAATATTACTCTTACATGCGCATATTAAATAATCCTTTCATTATTGCACGGATATCCATGTACATTGGCTAAATAACAGCTCACTATTTTTCAATATTCTTCATACCAAAAATCAAGTTCTTCAAGCATGTCTGCATTTTCATACTAATAATCTCTCTGTAAAAAAAGGATTTTGTGTGACCGTGTGCGTGAGTGTTTTGCTGCTGCACTACTGGCATGTGACTGTGACTCCGGAGTCCGGACTCTCTATGGAACAAATAAACTGGACAAGGATAGATGCACCAGACAGAAACCCATCATGATCATCATCATCGTCATCACACAAAAAACCAGAAAAATAAATGGAATCATGTTACAACAAAAGTTACAAAGAAACAAGTTCTTGCAGAGGATTGGTGATGGTGCATGTTGTCTGCTTTTATAAGGATGAAACCGCATAACCGTGTCCTCCACTCCATATAACATACCTACTCATGAACATGAACTCTAACAACAATGTAGAGACACTGTAGACAAGTCCATCATAAGAATTTTTGTGTGAAGTCTTGTGCTTTTGGTTTGCGTTTTTGGTGTGTCTCAGGTCTTTGGAGTTTTTTGCTGAGCATTTTATTTTGCCATGCCACATGCCTGAAAATTTATTCTGTCCAGAGAGTCCAGAGCAAAAGCAGTGCTTGTTGGAGTGGGAAGAGGAGAGCACCATGTGTTTCTTCAGAAAATATATTTTTTTATCTTAAGGAGAATGGCATAAATTGTCGTCTTCCTTAATGGCTGAATACTATAAAATTTTTGCCATTATATTATTTAAGCTGTTGTATAAAATAAGACGCCTCCATTTATCATGCAAAGACGCTTAAAAACCCACACAGAGCTCATCTTGTGCATGTCAGGTTGGTTTTTAGATTTTTCTTTGTTGATCGTTCATCGTGTTTGGATGGTATTTTTTCTGAACAGAAGACGTTTTCAGCTTCAAAAGAAGACCTGGAGGCAATAAGGCAAAATATACACATGATCTTTCCTGAGACTTCTACTCCTAATGGTTTACATATTACTTTTGCACGCACAAAAAATATACGCAAAGGAAATTGTAAATTGATATGAACTCTTGTAACTTGTAAGTGTTCTGTTTGTTGAGCAGTGCTTTCAGTGCTTTTGTGTGTGCAATAAACAATATTTAGGTTTAGATTATGCATAAAGCATAAATGAAAGAATACCTGTATGTGTGTGTGTATTTACGCAGGTTTGTTTTCTTGTGCGTGTTTGAAAATCATTACTTTTATGTATAAGGTTTCCCTCCGGACTTCAACTCCAAACTCCACACACAAGAGTTTTTCTCATGACTTTACAAAGTAAAAAGCATAAGTAAAATATTTGTGTATGAGTATTCATAAGTAAACAAGAGGAAATTCACATGAAAGTTTTTCTCAAAGGAAAGAAGAGAACAAGTAGTGGATAATATTTGAATTAGTAGTTAGTTTAGTACAAGTCCAAGTCTTCTATTTACTTCAGAACTCGTATGTTTTTCATTCATCACAACTGCAAGGAAAAGAAGGGAAAATTTATTGGAAATTGGGAAAATAGAGAGGATGATGATGACGATGATGAAGAAACACGGTCCCTGTTTTCGTCGTGAACAAGAAAAAGTATAAATCACTCAGTCAAACCTTCGAACAGGTTCATTTTCATTCCCACTTTTCCCCGGTTCGGTCGGAGACTAAGAAGAAACGCTACTCTCTGGAAGTCTGGAACTTCTTGTTCGAGTACTATATTTTGTGCGGGTCTTGCAAAAAAATAAAGTGATCTGAATTGAAAGAGAAAAAAGAACTGATAGCGAGGATTTCACTGGCTTTTGGCTTGGAAGAAAAAAACAGTAAAAAAAAAGAATAGAGCTCCTAGTTTTTCTTTCGGAAAGAGAGAGATCATGTCTACTTCTAACGGTAACGGTGCTCCTGGAAATGCCGGTGCTGCTGGTGTAGGAGGAAGAGGTAACGGTAAAAAAACTTTCTTTTTTCTTTGCTTTTAGATATCCCCGAGTATTTTTTTGTAACATCAACAAAAGGGGAGACAAAGAATAACAAAAAAAAAGTTTTTACTTGAGCTTTTCTCGAGTGAAAAAAAGAAGCGATGAGATCAATAGTAATCATGTATCTTTATTAGTATCATCTTTTATGTGTGGATATTTTATTCCAGATTCTGGTTCGGTGAGTAGTAATGGAGGTGGTAGTGCTGGCCAAGATGAAGATGATGAAATCAGCCCACCGCTCCTTGTCCGCATTCAAACGATAGATTTGCAAAGTTTGGATTTTCAGACGAATATTGGCAGTACTGCAAAATTCCGTCACGTACGTTTATACTCGAATCATCATCAATTCCTATAAAAATGGAAAGACTTTGGGCTCAAAAGATTCTAAAAAAATATGGTTATGATTATTATGCCCAATTTGCCATTGTCTTGTTGTTATTATTACAGTTATTTTTTATGATTATGTATTTTTCTTTTTTTCTTGTATAAATTTTTGTACAGTTGACATGTATTGAGGCAACAAACCTTTTCCTTTTTGTTGGGAGCACATCAGGAACGGTTTACGTCTTTTCTCGAGACACCTTGAAGTTCCTTTTTATTATTCCTTTTAAAGGAGGCAAGGTATGCAGTATAGCTTGTTCTCAAGATGAGTCTGACATTTGTGTGGGGAGCATCCGAGGGAAAGTATCAATTTACCGGATTTCTCCAAACGTGCACTATATGCAATCATCCGCTTCCGCTCCGTTGATAGATGCCTTCCGGGACATTTACGATGTTCCGCATCATGCTGGCTCTGAAATTACGGAATTACAGTGGAGTCCAAACGGGAAATATCTTTTTGTTGGGGATAGTCAAGGCATTGTTTCTCAAATGGATGTATGTATATTTTTTTAAGTAGAACAAAAACTGGAAAATAATGAATAAATTGACATTTTTAATCTATTTTTACCCCATAAACTATTATTATATAGGTAGCTTGCCTGGACGAGTTTCCTCGCCCAGTTCCCTCCAAAGTAATTCTAAAACTACAAAGCCGCATCCTCCAAATCGACTGTTCGTTTCCCTACTTGGCAGTATGCACAATAGCAGCCGTGTTTCTCTGTGATTTAGAAAAAGAGGATTTCACACGTGTTCAGTGTACAAAGAACGTAGACATCCGTTCCACCGGCCTCTGTCTGATGATCCTACCCGAAAGAATCTCTCTCCGAGATTTGTGCAAAGAGCGAACGATCCCTTCTGCAAAATTAATGCTGTTCATTGGAGAAGTCGGCTCGGGCACTATTCATTGTTGTAACATGGAGGGGGCGATACAACAGAGTAAAAAGATTAAGATTTCGGAGAAAGTTTGTAAATATTCTATGCCGCTTTTTGATCCAACAAAAAATGAAAATGGAGGAGATGTAGATGTGGAGGTAGAATATGAGGAGGAGGAGGAGGAGCAAGTGAACATTTCTTTAGGGAAAATGCTATGCACTGATGATGGGATGATTGTTTCCGTGTCTAGTGACCGACTTTACGTGTATGATCCATATACTCTTAATGTTATCACGTGGAATGAAGACTTTAAGCGAATCAATAATTTCAAGATTATCTCAAATTACGCTTTCATTTGGGGTGGGAACCGCCTGGAAGTTGTGGCATTTACCCCGTTCCGCTCTTATGCGGAACAGCTTTATCGAGCCAAGTTGATTGGTGTTTTGGAAAATTGGATTGGGCACACTGCTTACTCGCTTGGATGGAGAAAAAGGAAAGCGAAAAGAAAGCCTTTACCTCCTTTAGTAAAACCTCTAGAAGGAGAAGGAGAAAGTTCACTAGCAAATGGTGAAAGTAGTAGTAGTGAAAACAGCCAAGGTAATCATCATTGTTTTCCTGCTGATGAAGATAAAGAAATCTCATCGTCATCATCATTGGTTTGCGTGAAAGAAAGTGATAAAAGTTCAGAGGAGAAAGCTGTTTCCAACTTCCGGAAAATGTTGTTTGGTGAAGGTGACGAGGAAAGTGAATTTACCCAGTTTGTCGCCAGCCATCTTCCATTTCCCATCATTTCTTTGAATAATTCTCAGAACGAACGTGAAAGTAATAATTCTCAACAAAACTCTAGTTCAATTTCAAATCAAACTATGGAGGAATCTGAACAAGTTCCTACAATTGAACGACCAGTTTTATCATTTTTGAAAGATGCTCAACAAACTTTTTCCTCAATTATCCCCTCTCATCTTTCCCAACAAGCTTCCTCCTCATCCGATAATTTATCCTCGTATTCTGCAAATATTAACAACGACATTGGCAAAATCTCATCAACTTTAAGCCAAATGCTCAAGAAATCTTCAGAGAAAAACGACTACTTACAATTATTTTCCCAAATGTGGAAATCCCTTTTAGTTTTTTACGAAGATATTGAAGTGGTGCTTCCACAATTGGATTACAAAAAGTCTGATCTAACTTTATCCCACATTCTTCATGCCTCCCACACATTTCTCTCGCAACCCAAACTAGTCAACATACACGAGAAAATTGGAGAAATTGTGGATATTTCAAAATTTGAAGATGTCATAATCAAAATGATATCCTGTTTGTATTGCCAGCAGCAAAATAATAATCAAAACAATTTTAAAAAGTGTTCTACCGACTTACTTATCGATCCACAGGCACCTTCAAGTACCAACTTGTTTATGCTCTGCTTCACAAAATTTACTCATTGTCCGTTGGTGATCCAATGGTTCCGAGAATTGGGTACTTCACCGGAAACACTTTTTTACGACGGACTTTTGGCAGATACTTTACTCCTTTTGTTTCCACTTTGCTCAAATAAAAGTGACGGTTTACTGTTAAGTTCTTGTCTGGACGCTATCGGAATATATGATAAACTTCCAAAGTTTTTTATGACTTGGTTATTTCTATGCAGGCACCTTCATAAACCGAAGCAAGTTCCTTATAGCCCTCTTCTAAGAAGTTTGTTGAATGACCAATTATTTGAGAAATTAGCGGAAGAAATGTTCAGTACAATTTATAGGGATTTTAGGCTCTCAAGTTTCGGAAGTGCGGCGCACTACCTTCATCATTTTGTATCGGCTTTGGTGCTCCTTTCAAAATCATCGGATAGTGAACGACGCCCACGCAATGTGTCGATTTTGCTGAGTTGTTTCCCGTTGACGAAATGGGCGCGGGAGGATATTGTCACGAAAATTATTGCTGCGTGTCATTTGAATCCCAGTTTACTTGGTTTGTATTTGAAGGCTTGCATGGAGGATGGGAACTCGATGAAGTTGTGTGCGTGTGGGATCCAGGCGGGATATGGGAGTTTGGACGATAAAATAAGTAGCTGGCAGAGGGCGATTGAAGAGGCAATTATTAAACTTTTGTTGGAGGAGTATTTCAAGTCTAGTCCTTATGAGGAGGAGATGGAGGAGGTGGTAATGGTGGAGGGGAATAGTGTGAGTGCTCATCATGATGGAAATGGGAATGACACGCAAAAAAGGAGGGCAGAAATGCTGGTGCATATGTTTGCGATGAGGAGGGGACTTTTGGAGCCTTATTTTAGGAGCCCTTTGCCAGATGAGTTTTTGAGTGATGAGATGCAGGCAGAGTTGATTGTGAGGAGCGGGAGTTGTGCCAGTCTGAAGTATTATCAGTGCAATGAGAATAATATGAGCTTATTGTTGAGGAGTTATCGGTGCCATTTTTTGAGAAAAAAGAAAATTATTAGTTGTGGGGGAGGTGGAGTAGCTGGAGGTGGTGGTACTGATGATAAGGTTAATGGTGCTGGGAATAATTGTAGTTCAAATAAGAAGGAAAAAGAAAATTATCAGGGAATTGACAATAAAATGGGAAAAGCTGTTGGCGGGAATCGTGGGGCGAATGGAGATAGAGATAGGGTCAAGTGCTTAAAGTGCTCGTTTCCTTTGAGGAATTTTAAGAGGAGTTTTAAACCAATGTCAAGAGACTGTTTAGGGATGTGGGCGTTGAAACAAGGGGGCAGTTTGGAGAGGCTGATTGAAGTCATACAGAATTGTCAGTTGAATGTGCCAGCCATGTTTTCTTCCAGGTTGGTATATAAATTGGATTGTATTTGTGTTTTTCTGGAAAATAATTATTTCATATTTTGATCTGTCTTTTTCTTTTTATTACAGATTTTATCGAGCTGTTGTCCAGTTCACTGATGGAACACACAAGGGTGGCCTTAATGAGTATGATTTGGATTTTGGGGGCGAACCTTCCTTCCTGACATGTGCTATTTTCCATTAAAATGAATATTATTTTATATTATCGCTCGGTTAAACTTTAATACCAATTTTTAACATTATAAAGATAATTTTTAAGAATATAAATAAAAGTCGTTTCGCTATTATCGCCAACTTATGCTCATCTCTTCACACTTTATTTTAACTCATATTAAAAACGCCATGGAACAAATTGCAACGGCGCTATTGCAATCTTTTAAAATTGTCAATAATTTTTATTGAATATTTTAATATTGTGTTCAAGATCAAAATAAAGAGTTCACTTATCTGGAACTGGTAATTAAAGTGTGATACTGATTACTACAATTTATAGTCAAAATGATTCTCGGCAACTTTAAAAAGTTAATTCGCGGAAACCAATTTCGATCAGTTTTGGAAGACTTTGTTATCCCATTTGCTGTCGGCTTTGCACTAGTTTCCGCATTTTTCTGGCTAAAAGACTTCTTCACTATTGGAGATCCTATACTTGAAGAGCTACCACCTGAGGACTCCCCTGAGGTAGATGAGATTATTCCCCAAACTTTTCTCGACAAAAACGGACAGTTATTTCTAAAACGACATGGTATTCAAGAGAATGAAGCAGATGTCTACAAAGCCAAACCCGACCCGTTAGAATTTACCATTCAGGCAAAAGCCAGCAAACAATTTAAGACGGAATACGTCCCTCGGAAGTTCACTCCAGGAGGTGACCCCGTTCCCGAACCACCTGGTACGATTTGGCCATGGCCTCGAATTGAGAAGGAAGCACCTGCACTGCCTCTTGTGTGGGTGGTAACCCCAACTTATCGGAATCCTTATCAGTATGCGGAACTTACCCGGGTCGCTCAAGCTATTTATCCGGCGAGACGATTTGTTAGGTGGCTTGTCGTGGATGATACTAAACATCATAAATTCAAACGTCATATTGGAAACCTTGGACAATTTTTGAATCAGTTTAATGTTAATTTTACTGTGCTCAAAGCAAAGCCAAGGCCCGCAGGTCAAAAAGTTAAGTTTAAGCCGAAAGGTGTAGAAGCGAGGAGAACTGCGGTGGACTTGATTCGAAGCAAAAAATTACAAGGAGTTGTCTATTTTGCTGATGATGATAATGTAAATGCTCAACATTTTATTTAAATTCATCATAAAGTTATAATTTGCAATAATTAGGCAGACTTTTAATAATCTTTTAAATTCTTGCAGACTTATGATTCGGACATCTTCAGACAGGTAATATTTACGGCTATTAAGACGGTTACGTACGGTTGTCGATATGTTAAAAAAATCTTCAAGTTATGTCACCAATTTAAATATAGATACAGTCAACAAAGACGGTTTCCTACTGGCCTACTGGTGCAATAACTCAATGGACAATTAGCGGTCCGGTCGTTGCTGAAAACGGTTCTGTTGTGGATTTCTTTGATGCTTGGGTCGCAAATCGGGACTTTCCTGTGGATTTTGCCAGTTTTGCAGTTCACACAGATCTAATTCATAATGTAAGCAAAAATAGTGCAGATTTTTAGTTTTCATTTAAAAAGACAAAGTTGAAATATATAAAATTTATATTTCATTTAGAATCCGGAAGCAAACATTCCTTGGATCCAAGGCTATGAAGAATCGGTTTTTCTAAAAACTTTGAATGTTGACAAGTCACAGTTCCTTCCATTAGCTGCAAATGCCACTCAGGTGAACAATGTGAAATCTATTGAAAGTATTTATGAAGGAAATACTGAAATATATATTATTTTTTAAGTTTAACCGTTTGAATGTTTGATTAGGTTTTGACTTGGCACACGAAAACAATAAAATTCATGAAGAAATTGGAAATTGGACCCAAAACAGTTTCGTCTTCGTGGCCACCGACTGTAAAAAGGCTGATGCAGAAATACGATTTCCTTTACGACTATACAGTCGAAAAAGGAAAGGCGTCAACAGTAAA
>JAQFYG010003737.1:0-12066 GCA_034694325.1 Entomobrya corticalis | reverse complement strand
CCTCATAACACTGGATTTTCCGACTGGAAAATCCTATGTTCTCTTATTTTATCGAGTTAATGATGCGTCTATATTTGTTTGAGTACACCAGACATTATTCAACTTTAAACTCACCTGTACAGTTAAAGGTTTGTAACAAGCAATAAACACTGCATATTCATACCACCTGTGAAGTTTAAAATGACAAGTTTGAAGTTAGGTAACTTTCAATAGTTTGAAGGTCATGAAAAGCCCATTGTGTTGGCAATTTTCTATACAAAATTATGGATTTTATAAACTAGTGCAGTGGTAGCATTGTTTGACTGTTCGCTGTCTACCCAGAGGACTGCTTTAAAATTTTTAACAGTTTATGGTTGAACTAAAATTAAGTGACACACACATTTTAAAACGTTACTTTTGTATTTTGAACTTACATATGTTTACAAAACTTCAATGTGTTCAATTGAAAAAAGAATGATGCATTATAAAAATGTAATTCTATTAATTTCTGTAGTCAATAGTCAATACACTGGACGTAAATGAAACACGTACGATATGCCAACATCCAAACAAAAATGCAGTTTTAGTTCTGTACCAACAAATTTTAATTGGAGTAAATAACTCATGTTTTCCTGTTACCAATTTGCCAATTTGTACAGACAATTCTAGTACTAATAGTCAAGCATTCGCTTTCTTTATGTTGCTCATTATTCTTTAGGATTTAGAACCATATGCTTAAGAATATGGCAACTAGAACTTGCAAAGTTGCAAATATTGACAAAAAACTTATTTTTTCTGTTAAAGTTGAAGTAGTGAATTATTGCAGACTGCAAAAAAATTGAGAGGAGGTACTCCAGACAGAGTAACTTTAGAATACTATGCAAGCATATTATGCACATGGGTTAAGAATAAGGAAGTGAATATTACATATTGCATACCTACACATATTTACATTCATTTAAGTCACAAAAACTTGGCTATGGTTTACTCGGTGAGCTTTTCCTTCTCAAGGACGGACTACATCTATCGCCTACTAGATTTGCTTTGACTGCCTGTTTCAGAAATTTGCAAGATCCAATATCATTCTATGTATCGTGGTGGTATTATGGTATATTTATGCATTAAAAGGGGAAGCCATAACTATAACATGTCTAACGAGTGCGAAGATATGTATAGGCTTTTTAAAAATTATTAATGAAATTTGGAGCAGTGTAAGCCGTGAAAATATCGCATTTTTACTTGACTAAGCTTCGATGTGTACGCTTTTTAAAATGCCATGTATGATTTTTATTAAAATCATATAAAATTACTCTTACTGGCATTAAATGCACTAAGTTCTTCTTTATGTTTATAGATATATATAATTTTTCACATTATGTGGACAATGAATGTATTTATTTACGTTTCTTGAAATGCGTAGTCTCTTAACTCGCGTAGAACCTAAAATACACTCCTGAACAGCTGGAGATTTTAAAGCGCTGGGTTCATTATATCTACTATTATCATCGCATCTGCTTCACTCATTCACTTGCCTTTTGTAGCACTGAAACGCTTGAAGGTCAGACTTTTGTTGATGAGGATGAGACTGATTAACATCATTAAGTTGTAGATATACCGCACATGTAAACGAGTTTGCATTTGCAAATAGCGAAACCAACAAGTTTGCACACACAAAATACGTTACGTAGGTAAAAAAGTAAACTAGCACTATAAGTATGAGAAATCTGCACCATGTTTAACTTTTATTATTTAGGAAGAAAGGCGTAATGCAAAGATGAAAATAAAAATGCACAGTTGTTCAAAAAATAGCCTGTATATTCTATTGACTGTGCATGATTTGCTTTACTTCCAAATTACAATACAACATACAACTATATATAGTTATCAAATATTGTATTTCTTCTTGTAGCCGGAGCCTACTTTGTCGGCCACTAAAAGTTAAAAATATATAAACCCGAAGACCAGTTTGTGCATATAGGTTATATGTTTTATGTTTAATGCAATTTCATGTCAACAAATGAATGCAATTTTGTACAGCGAAGGCTTCTTTATAATTGCTTCTTAATTTGATAAAAATACACACGATATTGACGGTAAACCGGAAAATTATCATTGTGGCTGGAGTTATGGATTACCAGAGTGCATGTTTTTTTGCTTGCCGATAATTATTGAGTGTGTAGTATTAATGAAAATTCGGATCAGTACCATGTGGTTTTCAACATAAAAATGGTTATGCGGCTAAGTCCCTACGTGTGTGTTTTTTGCGTGTAAATTGTTGATCAGAGAAAACCAGGGAGGTGCATCAATAAACAACAATCCAATGCAGCAAAACCATATTTGTTGATGATTTGATTTGTTGTGTTGTTTTGTGTATTATTATATTGCAATAAAATATCACACGTGGAGGAAGTGACCTTCTAAAACATTCGCATTTTATGAATCTGCAGTTTACTTCTTTTCTTACAACACCTCTTTTCCATTGCACATGCTCTCTTTATACATTTTAGAACCGAGATTTCGTTTTCGGTATTTTTCTCTTTTCATTTTACTGTTCATGCTCGATTAGGGGTTCGAAACTCTTAATTATAATCATCATTTGCTGTAAATCATAAAACTGCTGCTGGAAAGTTGAAGTACCTACTTACTGCCCGCGTATTTGATTTGTTTTACCTTGATACAGTTTATCATTATATTTCAGGAATTTTTATTATTTGATATAGTTTGTGAATACATGGTGTTGTGATGTAGTATAATAGTGCATAATATGCAAGCATAAATGATTTGAAGTCATAGTCAACTTCAAAAGGATCACGTTTACTTGCATTTACATTTCACGCTTTCTAAACTCATTCTGTCTCAATGACTTAACTTGCAATTATTTTGAAGTTGATGCAATGTAAGTGTTTGAGTAGAATACTTAATTTGGACACTAAAAATAAAACTGAAGTGTGACTGAAGCTCTTCGGGCGCGTATTTATACATGAGTAACAGCAGTCGGTACATTTGCACAAAGGGTAAAAGAGCAGTTTATTAAACTATTATTGCATGTACCTTTCTATTAATTTAGATTATTCAGATCATAGGCAAATACATTATGCTTATACATAAGGAAACTAGGAGGAATAAGCAAAGAAAAGTGGAATATCATTTCACTCTATGTGCACACGATTAGCATACAATGTTTGCATGATAAAATTTTAAATGTGAACATAAAACAATCACAATGAAAGGATAAGTACATTTAGACAGCTAAAATATTTGAAATGACAGTAATAATTTTTCACCTTTTGTTTGTGTTGAAAGTTATATTTATGATCCTACCACATTACAGGAAATATGATACTCATGTTGTATTTTAAATTTTTTCGTTTGCTAATTTAAATGAACAAGGAAGTACTTGATCATCAACATCATCAGTAAAGTAACTATAACTGTATCAAACTGTAACCAAAATTCCTTAATTGTCAGGAGGAATATATATGTCCTTTACATGTTAGACGTTATTGAAAGTCTGTGTATGTGTATTAGTGGTTTGTATGTATAGGTATTTACCAACATGCCTGTTTCTGTGTTAAAAGTTCTGATGGGATTCCCATGAGCAAAATCTTTTAGTATCAAAATACATCTCAGCCAAGTTTTTTATCAATTGAAATTTACAGATCTCAGCTACTCACTAACGAGACCAAAAATGCATTTCTATCAGGTAAATGGTGAGGTACTTTTTCGCTAAAATGCCTGAGATTATGTACACACTGAAAACTATCAAAAATATTAGCTTTGGTTGCCGTTACGTTTCATGTTGTACATGTTAATATTACACGCGACTTTCCCTTCTTGAGAGGATAGTTATGTCGCACTTTGTTCGTGACTTAAGGCATCTCTCTCCTTAAGATAATGGCAACGTATGTATGATATGATGATGCAAATGCATAACAATAATAATAACACTACGTTGTACGTAATAATGGATCTCTCGAAAGATTTGAAAAAATGAACGATTATAATTTTTACTTTATAAATGAAAACGAATGTTGCAAGGAATTTGTAAATGGGAACTTGTATATCATTCAGTTTTTTGCTTCGTACAGCAGTACCACATATCAGAACTCATAATTTTCTTAGGCAATCTGCGTTCTGCATGGCATATGCACACGCAAGCATGAAAAACTCTTTTACAGAGTCAAACAGTTGTGTCTTACAGATTTCTTACGGTGGTGGTGATAGCGAGTAAGAATGGAATATTAAGGATGTATCCAACGTATTTACCACATCACAGAGTAGCGAAGAATGTTTGCCAGCGACTACGACGACGTCGCTCTCCCTCATCATCATGCTGATATACTGCTTTGCTTTGAATAACAGGATTTGTAATATAGGTCACAGCAAAATGCAATCCTCGCCACACGCGTGTTTTTACCCATGGCATTGTACTAAAATAAAGTAGCAGTCTTACTACATGTGGATTTTCAGTGTACTTATGCTATACGAACATAAACTTTTAAAGGGATTGATGGTAAAATGCTCCTCAATTTACAAACAAAAGTGCACTATGAATGCAAGTGAATCCTACAGAAGAGACTTGTGACGGTTGGTTTGTGCTGACTGACTACTGTTCTGTGTAGATGTGACAATAAATTTTATAAAAGGACTGCTGGTTAAAAATGAGAGACGTGAAGAGACTCGACAAGGAACTTCCTTTTTCCACGATGAATACAAGTCGCTTCTCAAATTCACAGCATCTTGTCCCGTCCTCAGTCAAAACATTTTTTCATTGATGTAGACAACTGGTTGTATGTGATGCTGGTTCAACTAGTGGCGAAATGATGATATAGCGCAGCGGTTGGGGAAGTGCAATAAAAGCGCTTTATGTTCTTTCATATTAGATTATTTTCATGAAAAATCTTCTAAGTTTACTGGTGTTGCGAAAGTCGAAAAATTTCTTTAACGTGTGCAAACAATAACGAGTGGATATTTTCAAAACTAGTAGTTTGCCTTATTGCTGATCAAAAGCTTAAATTGTCTGACTAATAAGACTAATTTTTTCGGTTGTTTAAAAAATAAATTTGCTTTATTAATGTAGCTATTTTAAAAGATTAAACAAACAATTACGTTGGATAGAGGGATTTTTGCACGTGTGGATTTGGTAATTACGAATGTATTTGAAATATGAACTATTTGACACATACAAGCATAAATTAACTGAAGACAGCAAGTATGACCGATTACTCAAGTGTCCGAAACTTGTTCTGCTAAGTATATGATTTTGTAATTATAATAATACCTTAAACTTCTAGATTCGTAGCATATCACTACGATCATTTAAAGAACAAGACAACATGCTCTTGTTAGTTGCGTGTATCGTTTACGTTTTAATAGCAGAATAAGCTTTTTATAGACACAGTCAAGAAATTGAGTTCATCCGTTTTATAACTGCGATTATGAAAAAAATTCTGTAAAGTGGGAAAAGTGGGATAAAATAGCACAAAAATCGTCAGTACCGTTCTCTTTGTTATTGTAGCACGGCTCGCTGATTTTAAAAAGGTCCAACTGACTGCTTAATATTGCTTCAGGTGCTTTATACGCGAAAATGTAGGCAAAATTAAGGAGGCAGTTTCTTTAAGTGTAATACCGTTTTCAAAATGGTGGAATGAATGGTTCGTTACATTTTAAAAATAGAGATAGGGTTGATGTTGATAGCACTTTTATAATAACAAAGAAAGTAGCGAACAACAGGAGAGAATAAACTGAGAATGTATTTTAGGACCAGTTGTTCCCATAATACACTATCCATAAGTGTGCTTTAAAAGTGTTTTTATCATTTTTGTAAAAAGTCAAGTCTCTGAGTCTGCTGTATCTCTGAGTTATGTTTACAGTTTCAAGAGCAATCATTCTGGGAAATTTCTAGAAAGTTGATTCGCATGAGTTGAGGTACCGTGTCATTTTTGGTTGAAGATTACATTCCTAAAGAAAAACGAATCCCATGCTGTTAGTACTTGTACCCGTGTTTATAATTAGTTTCAAATTATAGGCTGAATTAAGCTGAATTCATGTACTTTGTTTGATGTGGTACACGATAGGCACATTTAATACAACTTTAAATTGAACTTTACATAAAAATTTAAATTGTTACGATGTTAGATTTACGTCATTTCTCATGACAGCTTAGTATTATTAAGCAATGACAGTAAACACGTTAATGCAGGCGTATCAATAACTTAATTAATGTTATTCTGCTGTTATTAAGTGTAACGATTTTCACACAAAACTTTTATATGACATGTTACAGGAGATAATGGAAATAACTTCGATGTGTTAATATCTATAAGCTCCTTTTAATGATAAATGCAACTACATATTATATTTAAATGGAAGTAGAAATGTTGCTGTTGTAATTTACAAATTATTACCTCCATCCCAATCCCACGTCCCCCTTTTCCCTCATTAAGGGAACCTTTTAATACTAATGCAAGAAGCTTAGAAAATATTGCAGGCCCCTTGTCATAAAAAGGAAAAGCAGTTACCTTGATCATTGTGATTCTGCATTTTACAGTAAAGCAGATGGTGTACATATGTGTAGCACGATAAGCTGTTTTTATATTGATAAATGTTATTCTGCTGTAACGTAGTTGCTTATCAATTACATGCAGATAGTGTAAGAACTTGTCTATTCTTACAATGTAAAAAGAACATTCTCCTGTTCTTATGCATCTAGGTGATTTTCAGTCAACTCAGCACAACATTTAAGACTAATCGCATCTGTGTATTTTAATCGAAAGAGTTGATTCTTTTATATAAATTTTTGCACTCATATATAGGATGCCTCCAAAAACGAATTAACAGTCTAGATAATATAGATAGATATGCCTTAGACAGGGAAATTGGTTTATATATAGATGTTTAGAGCAATGTGTAGGCTTTTACCATATATGCGATAGGAACGTTCATTAGAGAGGTCTTGCGAAAATTTTGTATGGAATTACTTACGCATCTTGCCACTTTTCTGACTGAAATCAATGTGTAAAATGTAAAGGAATTTGTTGAAGTGACCCTGAGGTACTTCTTGTCTATATCAGCTTATAATAGATATGTAACAATATTTTATGTAGGTATACTGCCACTACACCCATTAGCTTTTTAGCATTTTTGCATTGTATACTTATTCATTTCCAAGTCCTTAACTTGACTTGCTTATAAAGAATTTATTCTTATTGTGGTATGCATGTAAATTATAAGTATTTTTTCAATAGCGACTATGAAATCGTATAATATACATTCGTACGTCTTTTTTCTTATAAACTATATTTTTATACTAAAGGTGTGTGCACAAAATATTTAAGCAGAATGTATAGCTACATACAAATTAAGTACCGTTAGAAGGATTTGCAAAGTTCTGTAGACAGAATTTGATATGGATGGTGTGCTTGTGCATTCCTCCTTTTGCTTCCTATAATTCACAATAAGAACAAATGTACATAGGATTTTTTCTACACAATATTAGGCATATGCATGTTGTCTTCTCCCATGTATTTTCTAATGCTTCGCTGAAAGAAAAACAAGACAACGCTTTCAAGGTAACTTGAAGTTTTGCCATACTCTGTCCTGCTACCTACCATCATCATCGTGTCTTCGTTTTCTTATGAGTGAAATCAAGTGTTTCTGCGAGGAACAGAATGCCTTTTATGAGTAGCTGAATAAGATAAATATTCGTATACACCTAGAAGTTTGCTGGCTTAACTTGAGAATCGTGAAACGATTTGCCTTGAATACCTTTTATGATTTTGCATTTATTTTCTTAAATCAACTTTCAGATGGGAGTTGATGTCGATGATTAAATACCATATCAGACGACAAGAAGATTAATCAAGCAACCTTGTTTTCAAATAATTCTTTAATATAAAGGGAACAAATATCCCACCAATGTTTAGAATCGGAAATTGCTAAATCATACTTTGTTTTTAATTAGAATAGAAGTAGGCAAAATCTCATAATAATAAGCAAAATAACTTGCACAGTAATATATATCAATGTGATTTGCCAGCCAAATTCTTGAAGTTCATGAATTTATTTCACCCATGTAAATAAGAAGTATTGTCCTTGTTTTGATTCGAAATGGGTATGTTTAAATAGGAGAACCTGATAGATATTAAGACATCTTTACTTTAACTCTATTCGTAGGACTAGTCAAGGCAAAATTATGTAATTGAAGTTTGTCTATGTCTCTTTCGTCTCACTTTAGCTAAAAATAGATTATATATTATATCAGGTTGTAGTAGATTTTTCAGACGCAGTCTGCGATTGGAAAAGTTTTCTCTCTCTCATGGTTCATTGATGTCTGCCAAAATTATAAGATTCTTACCTAAGTAGCTCTTTGGTTTTTAAATTTTGACTTCCTGGACTTTCCTTTCCCTATCCTCTGCTCAGAGTTTATACGTTATAGTTACAGTGTACAATAGCGACAAATGAAATGTAATAGTATCTTTTAGACTTATACGCAGGAAGTATACATAGATACATATCATGGCCCAGGTCAGAAATTATAGAGATGAATGTTTACATATTTTATAAGAAATACGTGCAAGGGAAATGATAAGGATTTTGTATTCCTGCTTCAAATCACCAGCAAAAGGAAGGAAATGCCAACGTTGTATGATATTTCAAAAATTATTGTTGAATATCATAAACTTTTATGTTTTCATAATGCACACAGTTTTTGTATACCCGAGGTAGAAGTTGATAAAGGTAAGCTCACACAATAATGAATTTGATGACGTGAAAGAGAAAGTAGGAAGCAAGCAGAAGCAAAATATTAAAAGCCATTGTTCAATTAGTGTGCAAAGTTTGGACAAACGCGTCATCTGTACCACTAACCAAAGAACTATTCAAGCTTCCATTGCCTTAGTTTACTTTACTTTCTTGCTATTCACATATAAAATTAGAAATACATTGTCTATATAATGCGGGCTGATAGTAATAAGCGAGAGCCAGTAATAATAACACTTACATTAAGAATTTTCAAAGAGATTTCATTCCCAAGTTAGTTATGGCGTCTTTTAAGATTTCCACATTAAAAGTACGAGGATCTAATACACCTGTGTTCTACTTTGCAACTTTTTAACTTGATAATGCTGCTTGGATCATTGTATTTCTATGTTGTAGGTAACTGTTATTTTGCCCAAGTTCTCACAATATAAATCTTTATCCTTGTATTGTAAAATTATATACAGCTTATACGCTATAATATGTTGAGAAAACCAGATATATGAAGGTATTTTTTTGCAAATGATAATCTGTTCATTGTAAACGTATTTTCTTATCAGAATTACTACTATATATTTTCCCATCTCCAATGGCGTATGCTGGCAGGTATGTAGCTAAGTATGTGCTGTGGTGAGGTACTTTCAATACCACAATGGTTACATTATTGCGTGTTGCCTATAGTCCTACAACACGTTTTTTCCTTCAAAGATGATGTTGAAATTTTACTGCTTTATAAAACGAATTTTTATCTAACACAGTGAATTCTGTGGCCACAATATACAATGTACAACTGAATGGATTATTAAGCTACACACTTTCTTGACTGATATGTTGTTCTTGCATTTTACCAGTATAATAATATTGTTGTTGTGATTTTGTATTGTGACGTTGTTGTGGTGGATTGCTATAGGTTAGAATTTTTACACCACGCTTGATGTACTACGCATTACTTATTATTCGAAGTAAACAATAGTAGTAAAGTTGTAGTAGTACTATCTGTATCTGTCAGCTAGTTGTTTTGCGTTTAATGCTGATTTTGTGTTCGAGAAAATACAAAGAAGCATCATGATGATGAAGCAGAATGTAATAGAAGACATTGCATGCACGTACGTCTCATAGCTTGTTTTGCAAAAAAAAGTAGCTTTTATCGAGATGATGTATAGGAATTCCTTTTGTATCATTCCCTCTTGATATCCTGACCTGATTTCTCCTCTTTTGCTACGGGCTGGCTTGCATCGCGTGTTTGATATATTTTTGTTTTGGATGTTGCGAAAAAATATTTTCTCTTCTTTTGGTAAAGTAGGGGTGAGTATAATACGAAGGAGAAATGTAATAAATTGTTTGCAGTTTTCAAGAATCAAGATTTTTATTTCTCTAGACATCAGTGGTGTCATCTGTCTGTTGCGTTAAAACAATTCAAATTAAACCTATTTGTACATCCACAATGCAAAGTAACGTAATATAGTAAACCAGCTTTTTTACTCAACATTTCTTCTGATTTAAATTATTTAATGTGTATAAATTAATTACCTGTACATTTCACGTACATTTTAATGTAGACAAAAATGCATTATCGTACATTGCTACATAATATACATCCTTGGATATGATATTACAATGGCTTTTTATACATAGAATGAACAAAAACAATTTGGCAAATTAAAAAATTTGGTCTCTAAATGTTCAAATTTCTTGATTACATTCTGTTCATCAAAAATGCACATAACTTAGGTGTTCTTCAATTTCTATTTTAAAATAAAATATCATTGTCTAATTTTTTCTGTACTATTGCAATTCTTCAAAACTAAATTAAATGGTACGTGATGTACATGTATATAGTATAGTATGATAGCAACTTTGGAAAACGAGCTTTTTTATTGGTATTGATCTTATTTTGGTCTCTTTGAAAGTTAAATAGAGCATTAAGATGCATATTATTATGTACATGTGTAAATACAAATACCGGCAAGCAAAAGCTTGCTGATTGTGAGATTGACAAATGATTTTGACATCTTTGACACACATAGAGACCAAAACATGCACAAGTATACATATTAAGATATAATATTATTATTGTTCAATGCTGAGGTTACACTAACGTAAGGAATTTATGAAAATGAAGATACATGTGAAATGGCTGGTGCCGTTTCAAACTATGAACTTGCTTTCGTACTCGTACCATTAGCTTTAATTTCCGTCGTTGACTTGATAAATCTAAGTTTCTCCGTCAATGCATTGAACAAATGGATCAAATTAAATCGGCCAATATATTAAAATTAAAACATCCATCTATGAATGACGAAATAATTGCATCTATCCTCATATACTTAATACATAACAGCATTTAGTTATCAACTTTAGCTTGGATATGTCAAAACATCTTCAGCATTTTGATATGCAAAAGGTCAGCAGAAGGCAGGTGATAAAGATGACGAATCCGTGCAATATATAAAATTAAAATCGAAATGCATAATACTTAAGTTATATGATACAAAGCTTTACAGGCGATAAGTTGCACAAGTTTCCTTACACTTACGATTAGCGTGACTACTTCCACACAGTCGAGTCGTACGATTGTAAACTTATATTTGCGAAAATACATGAAAATCCCAATTTTATAAAATCTATGTGGATTTACTATATTAAAAAGCGGAGAAAATTACAAGTTTCGCATTCACATATTAAAACAAAATTTTATTTTTTATTCCAGCATATGGGAAGGTATTTCTAGTCCGGAAAGTTGGAGGTCATGATCACAAGAAGCTTTATGCAATGAAGGTGCTCAAAAAGGCAGCTATAATTCAGAAGAAAAAGACAACAGAACATACAAAAACGGAGAGACAAGTTCTGGAAGCTGTTCGTCAGTCACCCTTTCTGGTCACGTTACATTATGCGTTTCAAACGGATGCTAAACTTCATCTCATTCTTGGTAAGTAAACAACTTTTGGAAAACTTCTTTTTAAATTTGAAATGCGTGTATTTTATCCATTATTTTATCTCTTTTGCTTTATGCTCTCTCTAATTCATATTGCTTGCGAGCTTATTTATTTCCCAGTTTAAAAATGCACCAATGCACGACGACATAATCGACAGATAGTCCAAAGGTTTACAGCTTTGTAAATATTTCCAGAAATTGTTCTGGCATTGTGGATAAAAGATTTTTTTGGCCATATAGGATCATCTAAGCAAAGAATCAACAACTACAAAAAATACTTTAAAACAATAATGTTCCTTCAGAGGTTAGAACACTGATGTTCAATGCATAGTCACGCTAGAAAATATTGTGTGAGGTGGAGATACCGCGAAAAATCATTACCAAACCTATTATCA
>JAQFYG010003736.1:0-12068 GCA_034694325.1 Entomobrya corticalis | reverse complement strand
AAAATAAAAGAGTTAATCTGCTAGACACATGTTGAAGAACCAATTTAGCGCATATGTAAGCCTTTTATTTTCTGTGGTGGTGTTGTAACCAAAATATATTTTGAAATAGTTTCAAGGAGGATAAGAAGAAACATTTATTTTTGCGTCATCGTCATCCCATCTACTTGGATTAGATTTCGAAATGTAGAGCTTAAAAGTGACACATGTTACATGTAAAGAGGGTAAACATACATAATGAAATACAATTATATTTAGGAATGTACCTATCCACTCAGACTTCTTAGGTCACAATCTTAGGTATTAAGCTTCATGACTTTATCGTTCAATTCATTTTTACTGTCAAAGTAAAAGTATGCGTAAACGCAAGGAACTAGATAAAACCAGCACAAATTACGGTAAGTTATGTCGATTAAGCAATCAAACCACTACTGTTATTACTTTCATTCGTTCCCCATTCTGTAGTCTATTTTTTTCTTTCATGTCTAAAGAATTACTATTTTCAGACGACGGCGTCGGAAGGAAATAAGAAATTTTCAGACTCGCAAATGCTGACAATCTTGTAAGTTAGCTTGGCTTGTCGATCTGAGCAAATCACGCGAAAAAGCAACAGCCTTAAATGAAACAGCACAGCATATAAAGCAAAAGTTTCAAGAAACTGAAAAGATTTCTAACGAACTGAATAGTATACATACACCATACACCGCTATATTGAAGAAAATTGACTTTGCAACTAAAAATGCAATCGTTTGGTTTGCTGCCAATTTTTTCCATACTAGCAAAAAACTCATGCCGATACCGCGTAATACATACGGCTTACGTTCTTAATGTACAATTCCTTATTGCTTTTTTCATTCTTATCCTTCCGGAATCATTATGAAATTACCTGTCTTTCCACAAGTCCATAGAGAATATTATTGATAACGTCAAAATATGCTTCGCTTCTTCCTGGTGCCTTTTTCCTTTCTTGAGCTGTTCGTAATAAGAGGGAATGTTCGCGTTTCTCTGCTGCACACATTATCATTTTTTCAGTCATGGTTCCAAGCAGTGGAAAAAATGACGGAAAATGTCATCATCATAGTATAATCTAGATAATATATCGGACGTTATTGCGTTGGGGAACGACAAAATGTTCCCCTGCCCTCTTTCATCAAGATAATTTCTCCTTGCTTTCCATTCATAATACCTATAGAACAAGAAGTATAAAAATATTGAATATGTGCAATCGCATTTGTAATCTGTGCCTAATTCAATTCCCAAATCCCAGCCCGAAGAAAAAAATCTACTAGCGTATCTAAAACTATGAAACCCAATACCTTAGACGAAAAACGTAGACATTCATAGTTTTTGGATTAAATGAGAGGACAAAAAATTAGTTCGTATCCTTGTTCTAACTTTTTTATTTTTACCTTTTAACGTCCATAGTCCATATAGACAGCCAAAGTATAAATAATTGAAAATCCAATAAGGACACACATGCACATGTGAAAAACCGTGCTTTACGTCAGTATATTTTCAAAATCAAATCTAAAAGCTCGTCTTTTGTTCGACATTAGAAAAGCAAAGTTAAGAGAAGACTGTTGTGACTAAACCAATAATTAAATGATCAAATATCTCGTTCTGACTTTATGGTCGATTCTCCTATTATTATTATAGGCATATATACATTTTAACCACTAATAACGTGAAGGAAAACAGCTTTTCGAAATCGTCTTTTCTTGTCCATGTCACAACAAGGACATGTCGCTCGCTCGTCTGTCTGATGAGCTATATCTTTCTTTTCGTCTTTTTGAGAAGAGCACATTGCTTGCTTACCCGCTTCTAGCTCTGCTCTTCTATCTGCTAGTTTCTTCACGTTTTTGCAGTCTTCTTCAGAGAATTAAAATAATAGAACGTGTGTGTATGTTCCCATCAGCAATTTAACCTTTAGAAGCAAAGCTCTACACTCTATTAATATTAGGAATAAGACTTATCAATTTGTAGTGTCTCTCTACTCCAACTCTTGATGTATTTGATTGTTTTCACAAACTAAATACCAGCAACTCCACTTACTTCCCAATAAATCCATTCTTCTTCTTCATTTTCAGTTCAACATTTAAATCCATTCAATATTGTGCTCATAAAACGTACTATATCAGAACAATAAATTTTCATTTTCTCTTTATTCGTCGATGTTCCTTTCTTATCATTAGTATTTACTACCTGTCTTGTCTTCCTCGCTGATGGAAAGAAAGAAAGAAAGAAAGAAAAGGTTGTCGTTTATTTCGCTATGCGAATACCAAAAATGGTTGCAAGTGCAGTGCCCCATGTGGAGGGTGTATCAGTTGTTAATGCTAACGTGTACATAAGACATTAGTTGAAGTTCGAAAAAGAGCCATTAACGTATATTATAAGAAAGTACTTAAACCTACTGGAAAAATATAGTGTTCACAAGCCACACATGCATGCACCTCCTCCATGTTATTTACGTTTTACCTACCTACTTACAACGTGTTCAAACACATAAAAAACTTTGCAAAAATAAATGCAAGAAAACAAAACAGACATAGTTTGCTATCTGCTGTAAGACGATGTTAATATTAACAAACCAGTCAACGTAAAGACTAGAGAGACATAGGTTGGCACGTTATCATTAATATTTCAAAAAGCAAACAAAGAATGCTTATATAGCTTTCTCTTTGCCTTGTAAAGCTAGAGGTTTGTGATTCAGATCGGTTGACAGTGATATGGGCTCTTCACAGAGTATAAGAACATCAATTCAATAATGTGCAAATACGCAAACTATTTTTCAGCTCAGTGGACAAGTTGTGTCAACGAACAGTACCGGGCAAGGTGATAGTTCTTGTGTGTGCAATGGTTATATATTTAGAGCTGCAATAATAATAGCACAAAAAATGTTTTACTCACAAAAGCAGCCGGTTAAACTAAGCTATAGATTAGCTTACTTTGCTGTTCGGAGAGAAATGCTTATAAAAGCTTGATATTGAAACATTAGCTTAATGTGAAAAGCAAACAACTAATGAAGGACTGTCTTTTATCATTGTCATTGGCTATATCTTCTCTAATTCGTTGTACAAATAATAAATATATAAAGAAACGGGAGAAAAGATAGCATCAAACAACCATCGACGGAAGAACATCAGTCAATATACTATATATTTGATCGCTACAATATATGTATTCTTCTTCTTTTGTGCATATTTACATGGTTTATTGCGGTTGGTCTGGAAATTGAAAGGAGGTTCCATCAGTCACTCCACTCCATTGTCTAAGTTCCATTCAGGTAAATATTGTACTAGGGAGGTATATTGTAAAAATATGTTTACTATTTTTATACTCCCTCTTTTAATATAATATAACATTTTGTTAAAGGATTGCAATTGTGGTAGTAATAATATGGCGACCGGGGAAATAGAACCCATTACATTACTGCTTTTCGCCTGCTATTTCATTTTCGGTAATTTTGTCGTTTATGTTTTTAATAATGTTCGAGCTTTAGTAGCAGCAGTTAGCTCGGTTGTTGTTGAGTCCGAAAAGTGAGGAGAAGAACAACGGCAGTTGCAGAAAGAAAATATTATATACTGGTTAAACTGTTAACAGTGTTAACTTATGCATTAGCATTATTATCAATCATCGTATCCTTCCTCTTACCATTTTTCTCAGTAGAAAAAGACATTAAAAGAAGGGAAAAGCGACCTATACGTCCTTTCCTGCCGACAACGAAAAACATGTCATATTGTGTACATATCATCGACACCATCAATTTCCTTTTTTCATAGTCTATCGCGGAATAGGAGGTGCACATTATATTATAGTTGTTTGTGTATATATAGTAGCGGAGCTGCCTCAAGTTTATTGAAGCGTTTGGGAAATGAAGCAACAAGGAATTTTCAAAAAGCCAACTTCTGAACATATGCATAATTGCAACTTAGGTACGAAACCACTCTAGCATTATTATAGTAACTTATAACATAGCACCAAGTTACAATCATCATCTTCCCAATAATCCCAATTATACTAAGCACATTATCATCTTGTTAGTTCACATTTCTTTTGTATACATACTACTTAAGTTGATAAGAGACTTACGCACGGCGTCGTCAGTCATTCAAAAATAAAGTATTTTCTCAAGGATGATGACGACAGAACTAGTGTGGTGGTGGAGGTGCTGTTGTTGATGTGATGATGCTTTTTTTCTTTGCAAAAATAACAAAAAATTGTTCGAAGATGGGAGGAGGATATGATGTTTGTTCGGTGTACTCTTCTTTCATGTGCCAAAAGAAATAATAGCAGTATTCACTCAGCTATCATTTTTAAGTGACAGCTTTTTTATTTTGTTCTCATCCTAATAATCGTCGATCCTATCCTCTTTTGCGCTCCTTTTCTTTACCTTCTTCTTCTGCTTCTTATCTTTGTTCTGCGAATCATCACTCTATCCTCGTGCTCGACATATGCCCAGCTCATGAGAATTTCATGGAGAAAGTTAATACGGTAATCGGTCTAGTACACGTTTATCGCTACTTCCTCTTGTCTTTTCTTCTCTCATCGCAGCAGACAAGTCTTCTTCTTTTTGTCTTTTGCATTAGTCATCATTTGTATTCTCATTAAAAAGGAAAAAGATATGAGTACGCACTGGTGCACTTTATTATCATCATCATTGTATCGTTCGGATTAACTTTAGAAGCAGATTACAGTAGTAGAAGTGAGTAGGTAGATGCATAATACAAACTCTATAAAAGAAAAGTAATAATAATAGTTCTCTGCACAATGGTTCTGAAAGTTCACATTTGCGTAAGGAAAAGGACAAAGTGAAATGAATAAGCTAGTGTGTACATGTCACAGGAGCAGAAAACGTCACTTTTATACTTCCAAAAAGTGAAGTATTTTGAGTAGATAAGTGCTTTTTCGTGGAACAGGGAGTAGTGGTATAAGTCGATGTCTTTAAAAAATGGGAGAGGGAAGAGTAACTAAAAAGTAGTAGAGATTCATAAGTGTGTGTCGTCTAATAATTTACTTTTCTGTTGTTATTTTAAGCTCTTTCTATACAACACAGCATCATATTATGTTTTGAGCTGTTGTGTTGACGTACCTGACATTTTAAATATTTATTTTTGTTGGATAAAAAGGAAGAAAGAAGACAAAGAGAAACCTGACGGAATTGTATATAAATAGTTTCGTTGTTGCTGTTGTTTTGTTCTATTATTTTGAGAGGTATCATCTCTTATTATGCATTAATATGTAAAATGCTGTTTACCTGGAACTAAAAAGTTGGTTGTGTGTTACTGTTCTGTTCTTGTAATCTTTGTTGTTCGGTGAAGTAGGAGCTTTATATTATTCTCCCTCTTTGCCATTACAGTTTTTAGTCCAAAGAGACCCTTTGATCGTCTTCCTTTTAGCGACGACAACGAAAGCTCTGAGACGAGGAAAAGAATAAAATAAGGAGAAAGTTAAGTAAGCTCACATCGCATAAAGATGACAGTTTGCAAGGAATCTGTCATCGAGGATGACGACGCATCTGCTTCTTCTGTTGTTGGTGGTGGTGTCACTGGTACAGGATCAGTTGGAACCTCCCTCTCACAAAGGCAACAATCTTGTAATAATAACATTAATAGTCACAGCGGCACTCTGACAAATATTAATAATAGAAAACAAATAAACTTGTCATTACCGTTAGAATCTTATAAACAGTATAGTGGCGATAATAGAGACGTTGTTAATAACTTTTTCCGCGGCGGTGCTTGTGGTGGCGGTGGCGAATTTTCACCAAATAATAATAATAATGGATTAGGTATTAATAATAATAGTGACAGTGGTGGTGGTGGAGGAGTTGGTGCATGTGTTTACAGCAGCGTTGGTGGTGATGAAACTTGTGGAAAGGGTAGTACAAACAATACCGCAAATAATAATAATCATCATCAAAATCACAAATGTGCCAGGTCATGTTCCGACGTGTTCGCCAAACGACATTCCTTTTCGTTACGGTTGGACATGAGTCCGGCGATGGATGGTGGGGATGGTGGCAGTAGAAAAGCACTCTTTTCACCAGATGAAAACATGGAAGTGAGGAAAAGAAGGTGAGTAAATGTAAACTAGAACTAAACTAGTGTCAGCATATGCATGCATGCGTATATTAAATGTATATTGGATAAGAGAAAAAAGAGAAGAAAAAAAGATGGATCAGTTCATTTTACTTGTGGTGGTGTGGCGTGACCAGAATTTATAATGAACCTTATAGTCGAGTGGGTGGTCGTTTTTTGAAAGTACATAATATTATATTCTGGCCATTCTTGTTATTTCCTATGTATTTTCTTCCCTTCTTACTTTATTCATGACTTCCTGGCACGTTCTTCATTCGTTTTTCCTTGTGTCATTCTGATCACACCACCGCCGCTAAAGGAGGTTTTCTCTACTCAAAGTACAAAAGACTTTCTCTTTTTATCATTTCCTTTCTCATCTCTCATTCTTTCTGGTTTCTCCGTTTTTTAATAAAAAAGGTACGACTCATCGGCTTGTGACAAGGAGCCAAGACTTGTACTGAAATCCGGGGTGCTCAACGCTCAAGAGGTCAATGTTGAGGAGAAAGGTCAACGCTACTTTGCAGATTTTTTCACTTCGTTAGGTAAGCGTTCAAGCGTACAAAATTGTATTTTTTCTTTCCAGTTACTTTGCGTTTTGAAACACATGTCGTCACTCTGTCAGTTTAAAGAAGACGAAAAAGATAGATGGCATCTTTTACAAACTCAATTTTGAGATTAAAATGAATGATTCAGCTGCTGTTTAACATCCTTAAACTGCTCAGTTAAATGGTGCGTGTGCAAACCTACAACGACCAGTAGCGCTGAAGAACAAAGCCATTATTGCAATGGTACATTCTCTGGGTAAAAAAATAATTGTGCCAATTAACGTGCCAATCGATATCCGAAGTTGCTATTTCTCCTCGTGACTCGTGTAAACAATTCTGATGCGTCATCTTTTGGTGGATATGTATGTATATATAATAGCCCCAATTTTCTAGCTCTGATTTGATGGTTTACTTTTCTATTGCAGTCGATATGCGTTGGAGATGGACTATGTTTTACTTCTGCATTGTTTACGTTCTCTCATGGCTTGGTAAGAAACGCTAAAACCGCTTCTCCCTGAAATGAAATCAGTTTTTTGTGCTTTTTCTGGAGATTGAGGAACTGTATAGTATGCAATCCACCCACGACGGCCCTCTCATGTTATATCCTTCCTATCCAACCCAACCGAAATAATCCTATTTTACCGTAGTTATTATTGCATTTGGTCAAACTTGGCACTAGAAGTGGAAAAGAATAAAAGTTTCTTTTTCTTATACTCACTTTATCTCTTTCATTGTGCAAACATTCTTACAAGCTTAAGAGATATTTATCTTGAAATTACTAAAACACCATAGACAAAAAAGAACAAAATCAAAACTGTTACAAGAAGCTATCATAAGCTGTTCTATGACTATATAATCATTGACTAAGAACATGCCAAATCTGAAAATCCTTTTCTTACACACAAAACAAAGCATAATACAATAACAAAGTAACTTAAATATACTATAAGACAAGTTCTAATGGAACAGACTTATAAAAATGGTTGCCTTTGCTTATTGTTATACTTGATTATTACGTTCCCATTACGCCATTATTATCCCATTCATTTACTAGCCTAGCCTTTATATATAACCTTCTTATTCTGCTTAACAGATTATCATTTATAGTTAGTTCCGATTCAGTTACCCCTTTTATTATTTTCCCTTTTCCAAAGACTTCTGTACATATGTTCATAGTATATATGTACCAATGTACCCATAAGTCGCAATAATATACATAGTATCTATATGTTTAAAAATAATGGGCTATAGCCAAGCCCGAACTATTTACACAGACAGTTTATAATATGTAAATACTAAATATAGTAATAGCCTCTGTAATCGGAGCAGAAAATTTCTTTTGTAGTTTAGACAAGCAAAAAAGTAATATGTGGATACTTAATTGCATGACTCTTCCAAAGTACAAACTAAAAGTGCCGTATTTTCTAAGCTCTTTACGTGTCGATATATAGTACGCAGTTTTCTTAATGATGTTATTATTACTTCGCGTAACTTGTTCTCAGCAAACACGACAACGTGCGTGTTTCTCAGATCATGCTCTTGTTTGTTTGGTGGTGCTCATTTAACTTTTTAAGCTCATTATCATTCAAAAAGAAAAAAATACGGGAGAAAATTTGTTGATGATATATAGCAATGTACCTAGTCTTCGTTTAAAAAAAATCTTTCAGATTGTCCCGATTTATCTGCACCCTACAATTTAACATTGAAATAAGATATGCATTGCGTAGAGTGATGCAAGGAATATAAATTTAAAGAGCGATCATAGATCGTTTTACAAAGCGCTTAAGCCTCGTGTTGAATAGTAACTAGACACGAAAGATAAAATAGGTTATAAATACGAAACTAATAATAAAAAGAAAGGCACAATATATGTTGTGAGCAAAAACAAACTCTTCTTATCTGATTGTAGAGTTAAAGATCACATTATATATTGAATTGAGGGAAAAGAAAACGGAGATAAAAGCAAGAGCACAAGGAGATCATACTCGATTCTCTTTCATTTCCTCCACCACCGTTTATCTGTAAAGCATATTAAGGGATTTTCCTGCCACCACTTCCAGCCGGAGTGAAACCTCTCAAGCCCGTTCTACTCACCATTCACAGACACACTTTCCCGGCGACTACAATGTGTGTGGCCTATATAGATGTGTATAAACAATTTTATATTGCTCCTTAACCCACAGTCACTTAAAAATACTTTATTTTTCTGTGCCAGTGATCCTTTCCTTCTATTCTACTCAATTCTCTCTATTTTTTTGCCTTTTTCCACTCTCATTCATTCATCTTATTCACCGTATCTTTTGAGTTCTCACATTCCCTGTGGGGATGTGATCCTCCTTATGCATGTTTTCTCTCCATTCTCAACTGCAAAATAAATACTTTAGTTATATTTTGTTGATTTTCGCAGTAATGGTTATCTGTGCTTAACTTTCACTATAACGCGTTTTTACAATTTTGTTCCTATACAGGATTCGCAGTCATTTGGTGGACCATTTTGAAGTCTCACGGGGATATGGAGCACTTTGAAGAGGATGACTGGAAACCCTGTGTTGTCGGCGTTCAGAGCTTCAGCAGTGTCTTTCTCTTCTCTTTAGAAAGTCAACACACAATTGGATATGGTAAAAATATAAGAAATTAGTTTAAAGACAATAAAACACAATCATAAATGGATAGTTTATAAGAGTCACTCATTGGCTTCTTGATGTTAAAATTATATAAACATAAAACTAACCATTAGTAGGTAAACACGCTAAAGCCTTAAGCTAGCATTTTATGAATGATTCTGTAAAGTGAATGGAAACCCATTATCATCCCGTTATCTTCCTACAAGCAATAAACTCTATCTGCGCATATTATTTTACCTTTTTCAGTAGATAAACATGAACATTTTCTTTTTATGGGAAATATCATTTAGGGAAATAAACACAACAACAGCCAGAAAGGAAAGTACAGTCTTGCCTTGCATTTTAGAAAAGAACAAAGATGTTTGTGAGTTGGTTGGTGCACAATTACACTAAAAGTATATTATTATGTCCCTTGTGGCTTTTTTGTTTGCGGACCAACTTGAACTACTACTGCTTCACCGTTAGTTTGTTTGCCTGTTTTCTGGTGCTCTTTTTTGTAATCCGTTAAAAAATAGCAAGCTTTTTGTGGGAGATTTCGTCCATTCGATGTAATGGGATTGAAAACAAAACATTCAATTCCGTTCCGCCTCTGTTTTCTGGTACGATGGACTTTCCGTTTTCTCTTTTAATGTTGATAGGAGTTCTCCTCTCTTGTGAGTGACTAAGTGAGAAATTGAGAATGGATCGAGAAGATCAAAGAGAAAATGTATAAAAGACCAGAACTAAAGATAATGAGCATATACATACACAATAGTAGCAGTTATAATGATAAAATAACTTACCTACGTTATTAGAGTTAAATCACTACAAAGTGGATTAAGTTATATACAATATATTCAAACGATTCATTGAAAAAACGAGAAAGTTGAATGCTAGGAATGTATTGATGATAATGGTTCACAGTAATAAGTTCAAATATGATGCTTTATCGTTGTTCATGAATGAAATTGTGATAATGTGATGCATAGACTAGCGCATATTCTAAAATAAACATGTTCAAAATGTCTTCAAATCTCGATTCTGCATATCCTAAGGGTTCTTTGAAATTGGTCTGTCAATTGTTTTCTCTGCTGGAAATATTAAAGGGAGATTTTTAGGTGGCATAAAAGGTGTTATGTAAAGGTTATAAAATGAACGGTGAGCATCTGTATGAAAAGATGATTCTACAGTGTGCTACACCTTGCAAAATTGTGATACGTTTCTTTACTCAAATTGTAATGATAAGTTATAAAGCTTCATGGACTATATGTCATGTTTACTTTTAGGATACCACCGGATGACAGACGTATGTCCTGAGGCAATAGCTCTTTTATCTCTTCAGAGCATTGCGGGTGTGCTTATAGAAGCCATATCTGTTGGCGTTTTCATAGTTAAAATATCAAGTAAGTTATTGTTCAACCTTACCTTAAATTGACGCTGAAAAGAAATGTAGACGAGTTTAAATGAATGATGGTGTGTTTGGCTGACGGTTTGGATAGAACCTTCAAAGAAAGTTTTCTCACTGTCATCCTTTCTCTTTCAATTATTTTAGAGCCAAAAAAGCGAAGCCAGACATTGATATTTAGTAAGAATGCCTTGGTATGCCAAAAGGATGGTCAAATGTTCCTTAAGTTTAGATTGGCGGATATTCGACATGAAGTAAGATTGATTTATTTTGAATTTAACTGTATGTAATGTTAGTTGGATCAGAAAATAGTAAAAACATTCGTTCAAAATAACTAAAATTGATAGTTGCTTTAAAAGTAGAAAGTATATATTTTCTTTACGGATGAAGTAAACCAGAGAAACAGGTCGATACATAACATATCCATTACGCCTTATTTATCAGAGTAAACTTTTGGAAACGCATGTTCGGGCTCAAGTTGTGTACAAAAAGACAGCACCGGACGGGGAAGTGGAGTCCATAGTGCAAAAGGAACTATCAGTAAGAGAAATAGAAACGATTTGGTCACTTCTTCGGTTTCACTAATTTTAGAGAAAAGTGAATTGATTAAAAAATTTGTGTGCTTTCATGTTTCCAGGTTGGAGCGCAGGAAGAAGACGAAGACAGAATACTTCTATACTGGCCTACTACCATCGTCCATGAGATTAATGAAGAGAGCCCATTTTATGACATGAGCTGTGATGATTTGACCAAGGCACAGGCAGGTAATAACGGAATAGGAGGAGTGGGTAACGCCACCAGTGATTGGGAACTAATCGCAGTGCTGGAAGGGGTTGTTGAGTCAACAGGGATGACCACTCAAGCACGTACTTCCTACTTGCCATCAGGTATTTATTTTTAGTGGTTTCAATTTAAAGATAACTTTAGCCTTTCTACCTACATATTTCTCCAAGCTTGTACGTTATTAATCATCTCAACCAGCCCCGCTCGTTTGTAGCTCTCCGTTCTACTATCATACTTTACATCGTCATCCTCGGCAACTATCATAGGTAGATAAAATAAATTAATGAAAAGTGGAACGGAACTGAATTCTCCTGTAAATGTAAAGTAACTAGATTGGTTCCGTTCTGTTCATAGTTCCACTTATGTTTACCTAAACTCTGACGATGCTTCAGATCTACTATCTGTTTTAATTAGAGTAGAAACAATATTATACGCACTCCAATTTCACAGAGAGTTGAGTTTGTGATATATCTTTCGGATAAAATAAAAGTAAGCTGCTTTACTTGATGAAGATACACGGCAAAGGCCTTTCAAATATTACAATTGTGTCCTTCTTGTTCCTTATATCTCTATATCTTTTTCGCTAATGATTATAAAAAATATTGATGATGCTTGAAAACATGATGTTAGTATAAAAGCAAAATGATATTGAAAGTAC
>JAQFYG010003735.1:0-12069 GCA_034694325.1 Entomobrya corticalis | reverse complement strand
CTGCAACAACTGCATCTAAGGAAATCCAAGAAAGTCCGATTGTTGTTGAAGCACCAAAGATAGAAGCCGGAGATCAGACATCCAAAGAAGCTGGCAACAAAACTGCGGAACAAGAATGTGTTTCAAACGTAGAGATTGAAGACGTCTGCCCGCCCGGAGATTTGCCCTGTGGACAGGATGAAGCTGCTGCGTCACCAGCACCATCTTCTTCGTCATCAACGTGCAGGCGCCGTCGTCCTGCGCACGCATCTGTGGACTTGGATGACGTGGGTGTTGGCGAAGAAGCACCGGAACCAACCTTTGTGGAAAAGTACATGAAGCTGATGTACTGCTCTTGTCTAAGTCCATTCAAGCCTGAAGGTGGGTCTGGGGGAATTTGGGATTATTTGCCGGCTTTTTGTTTCATCCAAGTGGTAAGAAAAACTTCGCTGTAAAATTTATCATTGTGATGTGTATTATATCTAGTTTTGGGAATATTCATGATGTTTGTGGTAAAATTTCATACATTAGAAATTCCAAGATATCCTAGAATAGATTGATTAAATTTATTGTAAAAAGGCAAGTTTAAATTGAAAAACTGCACATTCTTTCATGATTTTCACCTAGGCTCACTGGAAACAGGGTAAACTTTTAATAGATATGTAATAACGAAAATCAAGGGAAAGTATGAATAAGTCTTATGAAGCATGCATGTCAAAGTCAAAGTACGCACACATTATTTGTTAAACTTTGGCTATAGTTTATCATGCCATTGCTACTGGCTAAGAGATCATAGTTAACCAAGGAAATTAATTGGAGACAGAAATGCATATCGTTTCAAATCGTTTTGAAATGATATGCATTAATTTTTGCAATACATTAGCACTCAATTTGGACAAGAAATTTATTTTTGTACCGCACGCTTATCAAAGGTTTTAATTAATTAAACTTATAGCAAATTTTAACACTTCAGACTAACCTTAAATCATTCATTATTTGCTTTTATAGTTTGAATGAAACACAATGGAGGCTTTATTATTTACCTTCGTTTCTTTATTCACTAGTTAGAAAAATTGCTAATCATAATGCCACGTTCTGAACTAAGAGATTTCATCTAATTTGAATTTTTATTTCTAGGCTATTTACTGGATATTTACCATTTTATCAATTTTCCAATCTTTTGCCATCGCAAAGTATTACACTCTGATTTACATGAACTACGAAGGATTAGACCAATTCACGAACATGGGCTTTTTTGTTATGGGAGTTTGTACAAAAGTCTATAGTGCCTGGCTATTCACTCTTCAGCAGCAAAAGTTTTCCCGTTTCCTGAAAAGCCTGAACCAATTGCGTGCTTTTGCGAAGAAAAATTCCAAAATAAAAGAAGCAAAGTATCCTACCACGAAAGTGGTAATACTTGCTTGCTCAACGATGATTGTCTCCATTTTAAACGTCGTGTTTTATTATGAGCTTTTTGGTTGGACAGCTGAAAAATATATTTTGCAGCGGTCATTCCAATTTTCCAACAATATCTTAGTTTGGACACCAGAGCAACTTCATAACAATGGAACAGGACTGGCCGAGATTCAGCAAATCTATGGCACCACTTTGACCACAACAACGGCAATTTTCGGGGTTACTGGCTTCATACTCCAACTTTGTATGCGAATGCATGCAGATGCAACTGCTGATCTGATACTCATGACATCGTTGACAATCCAGAAGCAAGTTTATCAACTGGCAAAAGAAGTCACAGATCCTGCAAATGATATCGACCCAGTAACGTTGGAGAATTTTCTTAAGGAAAACGGTCAATGGGCTCATTACATGCTTCTCAAAAAAGCTGTGGATGACATCAACGATGCATTTGACACATTGCTTAAATATGCACATGTCAACAATTTGACATTGTTCGTATATCTTGTAATGAATGGTTTTAATGGATCTTTGTCATTCTTTGCAATCTTCTACTTGGCCTACAATATTATCAAGACATCATATACCTACAAGATTGCAGCAAAAGCTTCAGGAAAGGTAAAAAATATCAAAGAACTTATGAACACCATTATACTGAGGGTTGGTGCTTGTATTTCTGTCAGGCATTGATGCAGAATCAGATTGTTTTACAGGCTAAAAATTGTCACAATGTTCCGATATCTATTGTCGTCGTCGTCACACAGAACAACCCAAAATAAAGCCCCGATTGGTGTGTTGAATCTACTTCCAAATAATAGCATTCTACTTCCAGTACTTGAAATGTACTTCCAAATGTTGCTAATTCCAATGCAATTCACTTCCTATTATTTTTTCTACTTAAAATGAATTTTACTTACAATGTAATTTTACTGCTTGTGAAATTTACTTCAAAAAATTTTACTGCCAATGCATTTACCTTCCAAAATATATACACCACCAACTGAGCTTAACTGCCATTGTATTAGCTTCAGTGAAATCTACTGCCAACGAGATACAAGACACTTCTAAACGGCTTAACACTAGTGTTAGCGACCTCAGTAAATTTGAATGGATAGATAGATGAATCAATTTCCACAGTCCTCATCAATATTTGCATATTACAGTGAAGTCTCTCTATAATTACACCCCAAGGGAAAGAAAAAATTATGAAATTATAGGGAAGGCAATAATAAAGAAACCTTCTTTACATTTCAAAGAGGCGTTTTATTAATTGAACCTGGAAGCTATTAAAAGATTTTATATAACTTGATAATTGAAATATCTTGGGTAATATGGTCTTCGCAAGAATACATTGCCCTGTGTCGGACACAAAATCGGGAGAATATAGACTTTTTACATAATGCAATAATAAAAGAAGTAAGTTGTATAGTAGGGGTGCCAAAAAGGAAGAAAATATAACACAATTATAAGGTAAGGAAATTATGAAGGAGTCAATTGTAAAGAAGCAAAAATTAACACTGAAAATGGAAGAGTGGGGGAAAGATAGGCAATTATATCGAGGTGCCACTTTATTGAAGACTATTATAGGGAGACTTCACTGTATTTGCAATTTCGATGTTAAAGACGCATTTACATGACTTTTACGTTCAAGTCGAACTTAAAAGAGATAATTACATGTCAGCATTCTCATTAAAATATGGAAATTTAAAACGACAAACATGAATACAACTAGCAAAAATGGTAAATATAACTGGAAGTATTAAGTGTCATTGTGCTTGACTGTCAATAGATTCATTTAGAAATTCTTTGGAAGTTGCTGCAAGAACAATTGGTTGGAATTAGAAAAGTTTGTCAGTACTTAATATTGATGGAAAATTAATGATGTAAAAAGCATTTTGAAGTGAAATAACTTTGGGAGTAAGGTTCATTTGTAGTAAAGAACGTTGTAAGAAAAATATATTGCAAGTATACTACGTTGACAGCTAAATTGAATTTTTTTTATTTCCGTGTATTTATGTTTCAACTATAGCTGATTGTAACAACAACAGCTAAGTAAGTACATTGCATATATTCGAAGACATTATTTGAAGTAAAAATATACTTGCAACATAAGTGTTTGTAAGTAGTGTCTTGGAATCGCCCTAAACTCTAACTCAATTTTCTTACTCATTATAAGATTTAAAAAGACTTCAGATTCTAGATATATTGCTTGAGTCTGACATGTATATTAAGATTTATACTGCTGTTAGCTTGAATTAATGTTAGTGATATTATAAAATGTAAATACATACTTTTGTTTGTTACAACATTTGTTTGGCAGAATGAGACGTTTCGCCGATGGATAAGACGTTTGGCTGGGAAAAGTGACGATATGAAATTCATTGTGTATGCATTCCTAATTTTGGACCAAATGAAAGAAGAGCCATTGGGGTTTGGCAAAGGAATGTTCAGAATTGATGAAAGCTTCATGTTTCGGGTAAGCATAATATTGTTTTATTTCTTTAAACTTCTTATAAAAATTCGGTTCGTTTAAAATAGTGAGGTTTATTAAGTGAAACGACAAGCAGCATCACTTTTAGCTGGAATCTTCCTTAAGTAGACATTTTATTCGAACAAGTAATGTTCATGATGATAATGACGATGTAAAAATGTAGTGCTGATGATGTTGACTTTTGTATATAAAAGTGTCTAATTTTTATCTTAAACGGTGGGCTTAAAATTTAAAAGATACAGCTCAAAAGGGCAAAATGAAAAAAAAATATTGCTTATGTATTTTTTGTGTTCGGAAAACTCGCATAACCAAATTCACATAGTGTACTCATACGTAGAATTTTATACGTATACTGCCCTTTTTGCATACCGAGAATATTAGTAGAATGGTGCAATTAGTAGAAACACACCAATACGTAAATAGTTGCAATCCACATACAAAAATATTCACAGAAATTAATTCTCATAACAATAACATTACTGAATTTATTCAAATGATGCAAAATTCACCAAAACAACCTGGCTTTATTTGTTTCAGAAAATTACAAAAACTTGCAATAATGTAGAATTTTAATGTTTGATGCTCACATACTACTTTAACAAGGTATTTGGCTTGTATGCATCGGTGATGGCAGCTAATTTGAATATTCAAATTAGCTCAGGCGTCTAATCTCACATTGGGATTTTTGCGCACTCACCATATACACTTTAGAGTAGGCAAATTTAACAGAAGCTATAGATAAGCTAATATCATTGAGAAGCACACGAAGAGCAGAACATCAACGGAGATCACTACAAGAGCGCACATCCACTATCACGTACATATCACACTGATTTGGGGTCAGGTTTACACGACGGATAGTGGAGTGCAGCACCAAGTAGCCATAATCTGCTCAACAATGATACTTCTCATTTTTAATACCTACTTGTTTAGCGCTCAAGAACAATCTATCTTGCGACACGACACTTACTGACTACAAACGGATTATAGACAGTGCAATATTACTTCCAGTTCTTTTAACCGTTACTTATTACCTATGTAACTTTAAAATGACAGATACAGAAGACACTTATTTCAAACGGAAAATGCACTTTATTGAACAACTACTTTATTTACATGACTTTGATCTTATCGACTATTCTTGATAATTACGACTGACACTGACAGCTGACGAACACGCTCCTTTTATACTCTCCAATTTTCCTCCATTTTGTGACGGCGTCAACGGAACGCATAATAACAAATTATTTCCCTAACTACGAACCTACTATGTACACAGGTACAATTTAACTATGTACCCAATTAACTATTAATACACGTACATTCTGGTAGAATAAATGCTACTGACATTTAACTTCACATTTTAGATTGGCACCACCACTGACTGACCAACATACCAAATTTTTAAAAAAATATTTTCTACATAAAATGCTCCCTTTTCATAACACTACTCTTTTTTGTAAATATTTGCTATTCGAACCCCATACCTCGGCGATTAGAGATAAATGCCCTATACCATCTCTCCAAACTGGCGGCTCTTAGGTATTTGGCTTACTTAATTATAAATGCATACTTTGTATGTGTTTTGAGTTTAAGTGGTCAATTTCTAAGTATTTTATTTCCATATTAAGGTATCGTTAATTTAACATGTTTCTGCTTATTTTGAGATTCGATAATTAAATGAAAAGTTTGTTTTTTATTTGCATTTTTGTACCAATCAAAAAGTCAATTAAAACCCTTTAAAAAGATTTTGATTTTAAGAACATTTATGTGAATTTGCATTTATTATAAGTCTGTTATTCAATTATATTGACTGATTAATTAAGTATAGTTCATGTTTCTTTGAGGAGCAATTACTGGTCGATATTGCTGCTTTCTTTGTATTGGTTCAACTTTGTATTTGTTTCTATAAGCTAACCAAATAAAGGAAGCAGCAATATATACCATTATTTTCTACTTATATTTTAGCAAAAAACCCTACTACCTTTTCTTTACTTTTTTGAAAGTTTGCTGTGCTTTAGACTTTAGCAAATTAGTTGATTAAAAGATTTTGATCTTTGGCCTGGTTTTATTTAGTTTTGTTTAGTAACTCATACCGCAAGACAAGATTTTCTTTAACGTAACTTATTTTCGGGCTACGGTTTAAGTATAATTATTGTATTGAGTAGTTCAAAATGCACAAATCCATTTTTTCGAACCGAAACAAGTTGGTTACTTTAACCAGTAAACAACTTGTTTCGGTTCGAAAAAAACTTTAAATGAAAAACAAGTTTACGTACAGTTTTGTCAAAGATGTCAGGTTATATTTGTCAATTTATATTTCTGAGTAGGTAAGAAACATTTTTGTGTAAGCGATCATTATATGAAATGCACCATTATGCATATAAACTTTTATACCATTTAATTTCTACCAAATGGTAGTATGAGAATTAGATGTATGTGAATAATCAAGAGTATGTAAGTTGGTCGTATGCAAAAAGAACTTTGCATGTTATGTCGTATGGCAGTTTTACTTGAACCGTATTGTTTGCAAAACACGCAGATTAGATAAAAACTTTTTGATCCTTAGAAAACTCTCATACGACTTAACATGCAGAGTTACTTTTGTCTACGACCAATTTGCACACCCTTGATTATTCACGTACATCTAATTCTCATACTGCCATGTCGTAGAATTTAATTCATATAAAAGTTAATATACGCACTAGGTTCTTTTTTATATGACCGTACGTATAAATTATTAAACTGTTCATCTATGCAGGAGTAAAATTAGCAAGTAGAATGTAATAACTGAATAAATATTTAAAAAATTCATAACCATGTAAGCAACTTGTTGCGGTCGCAGGAAAAATATATGTCGTCATGTATTGCTTAAAATGATAACATTAAATCGAAACCTCAAAAAAATCTTAAAGCAAGTCTTTTGTCACAAGTTACTCGAAAGCTTAAACAAATTAGACCAAAGATCTAAATATTTTTGCTAAGTTGGTTGCTGAGATCTAAGGCCTTATTTTATTGTGTAATACTGCTAAAGTTATCTTTTAAAAATAAAATCAATTAAAATTTGCTAATTAGTTGATTTAGATTCGATTGATACCAGATTATTTAATTTTTTGCTAGGTTTTGTATGATCGCGCTCAACTCGGGAAAAGTATATAGCCTTTGTGATCATGCAAAACCTAGCAAAACTTGAACAAATCTGGTATCAATCGAATCACAATCAACTAATTGGATTGATTCTTTTTTCAAAAATGCTTAAAAATGAATTTTAGCAGTATTAAAAAATAAAAGGTCTTATTCGACCCAAATTGAGTCAAGAAAAGTGCGAAGCATAGAATAGACAAACACATGAGTAACTTCACGAGTTTTTGGAAACAAGTGGAACGTATGTCCCCAAATATGAATATCGTCTTAATTATTATGTTCCAGACATTCTTAAGAACGTTCGATTCTGGTAGACGGAATTCTTTAATATTCTAACGTGTACGTTTACTGCACGTAAAATGCCTGATTTTTTGGTGGCGCCCTCACAACTCACCGGATGCGAAAATCAAAAAACTGAAAAAACCATCCGAAGAATCGCCCAAAGAGTGTTCCTGCCAAATCTCGAATAAAAAATTTCAAAACTGTCCAAATGTACTGGTATCCAAAATGTGCACTATACCGTGTTTAGCGGTGGCTACTGGTCAGGCATGTGAATTTTTCAAAATTTTGCGTTTAGCAACTCTACCTCATTTTATGTCAAGAACATAATAATGACGACAAAATTCTTATTTGGAGACATGGGTTCCACTTGTTTCCGAAAGCTCGTGGAGTTACTCACATGTATTTTCTGTATAATGTCTGACTACTTGAAAAACCAGTCGGAAAGCACGATTGACTTTACGACAAAAAATAAAATATAGCCTAAATAAAGTTGTTACCTTTGTTAATTAAAATATGCAGATGCTGAATATGTAAACTGTTTTTACATTCGGCATTATAAGAATTCTAAGGTTAAATAACATTGAGTTAAAGGGAAAGCCGTCCTAAAATTTTGGCATTATGTGCAAAGTCCTGTTGTCTTCCAAAATATGTGGTGGAGTAATGATGTTATTAAAATTAATTCCTGTGAATATGTCTGAATGTGAATTACATGTTTCTCCTTATACGTATCTTTCTACTAATTGTGGCGGTATGCAAAAAGGCGGTATACGTATAAATATATACTTATGAGTAAATTGTGCGAATCCGAGTATGCGAGTTTTTCGAACAAGGATTTTTCTGTTCATATAAGCCACCATCACTTAATGTTAGATGTTAAAAGTTCATTTACGGTGCTCTTTTGGCATTTGTCTGCTTTGTTACTATGAAATCTTCAATGAAAAATAAAGAAGTTATTAGCCCCACTAAAAAAATAGAAGTGTACGCAAGTCTGAATCGTTAAACTTTTGAAACCATTTGAAAACAAATTATTTCATTCCAGTTTGTTGGAACTGTGGGTTCAGTCTTCGTTCTACAGGCGGAAGCACAGGAGGACGATGAATAGATTGACACCTATGCAACCCAATGTCTACTACGTAATATAAACATGCTTTATTTATGTTGTCTCTTTGTCTCTACCGATTGAAATGGGAAATATAATTTGAATAGTATAAGTATTTTGATTAACTATTAATTAACTGCTGATTTACAATTTGCTTTTGTTTCAATTATTTATTGCATGTTTGACGAAAAACTATGAGTAACATTAAATTTTATGAATGACTTGATGTTTTCCATTGGAAATAGTTTTTGCTCAACAAGTAACCGCTTTGTTTGGGATGACATTAGAAGTCGTCTTTTTCTTGCTGCAACATTGGTGCATGAGATATCAAAAAATATTTATTAAAAAAAGTATACGTTTTGATTGTCATAAAGAGGGAAACCGTTTTACGAATTATCTTTGGGATATGGATTGTTCTAATTTGGATATATTAATTACCTAAGCCAGATTCTTCAATTAGTCACCCGGTGGTAAAACAGGCTTCTTCTTCTTTGCTGCAGCAACAGTGGCACACTGAATAAAAATATAAGATTGAATCAAATCTATACATAATTTTTAGATTATTTTAAATTTAGGAAAATAGATTTTATGACTTACCCCTATAACATAGATTGCTCCAATCAGAACAATAATAATGACCTTAATTAGACGCTTCATCATTCTTGAGCGTGCGTGCAAAGTCCTGTGACAAATATTTGTTAACTATCAAATTTAATTTTTGGGGTTTCGACAAATTTCCGCTAATTTATAGTTAGAAAGCTAATGGGATGAAAAAATAGATTATGAATAGATTGACTTTCGTCATCGGCATTATGATTTTGTATTTTGTCATCCTTTATTTTTTAAATGATTTAGTTAGTCACGCCGATCTCTGATATAAACGATTAATAAACAATAAAAAACGTTATCTGTAGTTTGTTGTCTGAACATAAACGACAATTAAATACAGGCTAAGACAAGAACAAGAAGCACGGTATGGTTATTGTTAATTATAACAATTCAGCTAAACAGTAAATGTAGGTACTAAAAATAATATAACAGCATTAAATAGATATACTATATGAATTGAGCAAAAGTAAGATCTTTATTATCTGTAGAAGCTTTGTAAAATTATATAAAGGAGTATGTTTGTCGGCGTCTTAGGATATTTAATGCTTATTTCGTAATTATTGCTAACTTAGAATTTGGCATGTACCCATATTATTTATTGTGGTAGGTTTTACTTACATACCACAATACGCTTTTATTGCATGTAGTAGTAATTTAACAAAATCATTAAGAATAAAAATTAATGTCGGGAACATGTTCAATGTTGTGGAAAATATTAACTTTAAACTTAATTTTATAGATTTCAACAAGTTTCTGTAAATGATGAGTACAATGCTGATACAAAAAAAAACAATTGACTGCCCATCTGCCGTCATCTGCATTGTCAATTTGTTTTGTTTTGCTTTAACATTTTTATTTCTATATAGTTTTTGTCGTGTGGAGCTGTAGAATAAGCGATAAATGAATGATAATAAAAGATAGGAGACTGCAGTTTCATTAAATCATAAAACTCAATTAAATAAGCCCGACATGACATTAGCAAATTCCAAGTCAGACTAAACTGTGCAACATTTAGTAAGTGGTGGTACTAAATATTAATCAGGATAAATAAATAATAGTAAATTATTAGTCTTTATTATATGTATGGTAATAAAGTACATTTAAATTGAACAAATTACTAGGCAAAACACGCTCGCAATAATAATGAGTACGGCAAAGCAGTGGTAAATCATACTAATTTTTAGTATAGTATATTATCTTGAAACAATCAATAGGTACAAATCTGTGTACAAATAGGTACATGCATGTGCAAATCAAATTGAAATAGAATTCAAGAAGAAAAGCTTAGAAAATTATATTATTGTTATACAGCTATGATATACATGTTTCCATCTCTCATCCCTCATTTGCTTTATCTGTAATAACTGCACAATATTGGACATAGAGTGACAAATTTTCATGAGGAATAAGTAAAAAGTCGCAACTGCTGTGAAAATGCACAAATATGTTGATTCTCTAAATGAATGATACGCACACGCAAAGTAAAAATAGATGCTTGATTTTATATCAATTTAATAAAAACATTTTATTGTACAGTTTTATATTACAAAAATATTGATGTATAAAATTTACGTTTCCCATTTCTAATTTCGGAAACATTTTTCTAATAAAATCAACAAAAATGAAAAAACAGTCATTAACAGAATATAACTTGTAGTTAGGGCAAGATGAAGGCTAGCTTTACCGTGCGCACAAACAAATTAAAGCTCTATACATAGTTTATAATAATTAAAGCATAATGAAAAACTTTTGCAATAAAAAATAGCATTGCTTGCAATAGACATACAAACATATTAAAGTTGATAATTCACTTCGAAGATGATAATAAAATGATATATTCATGGCGTTTTGATGGTTTCCTCTGTAATATAATTTTATAATATTGCACAACTGTTATTACTTATATCGGTATAATATCGGTTTAATTTTTAAAGTGGCAGAAATTATATTTCATGATGTAAAGACTTTTCATCAAAATTACTTTCAAAATGTATCCGCCAAGGCATGCTTTTGTTCACAGTTATAACATTAGAATAAATCTAAACAATGATACTATTTGATTGCTTTTATCTTTATATTATAACGTTGCTACAATTTGTTTCTTTTATGTTAACCACCATAAGCAACAAATCATTCATATAAATGCGATCCTCTATAGAACTAGATATAGGTTTTTAAAAATAATACGCAAATACTGCTGTTAGATTTTTAAGTATGATCTGTAGGATTGATAACAATTAGATAATATGCAATCATATGTAAAAGTATCGTATTACTTTGAACAACAATTTCGTTTAAATGTAAATAAATAAAATTAAAACTATGCCTTAAATATCGTGATTTTACACTTAAAAATATAAAAATTTGCTCATCCAATAAACCAGTAAAACCAAATATTTTTTTATGGCCTACACCTTATTTATGCAAAAAAAATTCTGTAGAAAAAACGTTCTAAATCAAGTAATAAGAAGTCCTTGGACATCGATTGCATAAAACCACTTCACTCCGAAAGGTCAACATTATACCAATCATCGCCAAGTGAAAATTACCGCCTTCAAAATTTGGCGCAAGACACAAGGGCAGGCGTCAAAGCGGAATTGATTATGGATCAAAGAAGTGGAGGTCCTGCTGCTGATAAGGATCACATGAAAAAGATTCTGGAGGAGAAGGAGGCGGAGCTTAGGAAAATGCAGGAGATTATGGCGAAGATGCAGGCGGAAATGGGGAAAGTTTAAAGTCGAAAGACATGCCAAATCAGATGATAAACAAACTAATGAACAAAACAATTAACTTTTGAACAAAAATGTTATTTTCCTCGTAGAAATGCTTAAACGTATTTATACTTAAGTGACAAATAATTAGCCAATTTTTAATTAATTTTATCAGTCAGCGTGTATATATTTGTTTGAATCATAATAAGTTGTATTTTGTTTGTTTTGATCTTTAATACAATATTTTTTCATGGTAAAAAGGATCTGCAATTAATTGTTAAATTAATTTAATATTAGTGTTAGCACTAATTTATCTGTAAAAATTGCAATCAATTAAC
>JAQFYG010003734.1:0-12070 GCA_034694325.1 Entomobrya corticalis | reverse complement strand
CCTGTTTTGAAAACAAACTTTTATTCAAGCCAAGTTTAAAATAAACCATATCACATTATCTTTCATTTTTACTGAAAAATGGGTACAAGATATCAAATTAAAACTCGTACTTTGTATTAAGCTGAATTCATGCTTTAAATTGAATCAATGCAGAGTAAATGGTTACTAAAAAGGAAACTTGTGTTATGGGTGAACCCATTATTATATCCCGGAAGGTACATAAATGTTTCATGCAGTTGCATTTTGTTTTCGCACGTTACTTTACTAATGAGTTATAATGGCTTCTTGTTTGTAAAATTGGCAATTTTCCAGAACAAGAAAAGCATTGGCATTGACTAGCATCAATGGTTAAACGGTCGACAATGTTTCCGGACAGAAAAAGCACAATCGTTTCAATGAGTTGCTAATATGGCTTTTCTGACACTTGAGGCTAGAGAAAAAATTCTAACTAACAAATCTGGCTTCTTCTTCTTGGTATGCGTTGAAAACAGAAATCAAATTCTTAAAAGTTCACAAAATTATAGTTTTACTATTATTATGACAGTAGTGAAGGTAAAATGCATTTATGGAAGTTATTTTTACATGTATACATACAAACTCCTATTTTTAACTCTCTCGAGAGTTGAAGTCAAGGCTTTGAAGATCAAGATCACAGCCAGTTGTGTTGTGGCGCAAGTACAAAAGTCTGTTTTTGTTCATTATGCAAGGCAGTACCATACCTTACTTAGATAATCTATAGGTAATCTTATTATTGTATGTTACGGGCAGTCCCTGTTTTCTTGTAACAAAAATGCCTTCAACACGCAGCTACCACTACTACGTACATGTATTTAGGTATGTACACTTCAACTTGTCCGCATCAGTCTTAAGAGCTGTCACCACTAACATCATCGCAACATCTCAACAACAGCAAAGTAGAGATCCCTATTTTCCTCAGCTGAATCAACAACTGGAAAAGTTGCTGCTGTCCATTTCTTGTCATCGAACATATCAGCGATTTCATTTTACAAAGGACCTCTCTAAAAGTTTCATAGACAAACTTGTATTGAATGCGTTAAAACAACGATGCTGGAATTGGAATCTGTACAAAATGTTTTATGTTTTGCTACAGTATATATTATATATAAGCCTTTTATGTATTTAATAGTTCTTAAGTATTTAAAAAGCACATTTCAACATGCATTTACACATCCTTTTTTACCAGCATAGTATATATGTAGAACTTTTGCCGATGGCATGTTGATACATGCATACTCAATATTGTTTATCATGAAGATGTTCATTTCATCACGACAAGTGTGTAAATTGAATGGCTTATCTTGAAAAAGTTGAGGAGACCACGACGAAACACACAAGTTAAAGCGTGAAGCGTCAAGAGGGTCGTAAAGTGTTTGAAAGTCTGTATGTATTTCTTCTTTCATGGAGAACTCTGCTACACATTATCGTAAAATCGTTTCTTCAAAGAAAGTTTTCTAACACTAAAGAAGACAACTTGTCTTTAGAGACCATCTAATAATAACATTACATTACCCTATAGATGGATGTTTTTACCACAACTGCAAAATAAATAGGTTTTACATAGGCATATGGACTTCTGTTTGTGGTCTTGAAAGTAGCACTTACTTTGCACTATTCATCAACTTCATCGTTGAACAAATCGACTTACGGACGGAGTGTTTCCTTCGATAAATGAAGACCTTATAAAACTTTACGCAACCCTGGCGGCGATGAAACTGCTGTTGTTGCTGCATTGCCCTGAGTCCCTGAGTGCTAGCTAACAAACATTTCTAAGTATTTAAATTTCTTGTGCAAGCACGGATGGGAAAGAGAGACAATTGACTAATTTACATTTAAATTTGTGCTCCTTATAAACTTTTGCTTAGTAGCTTTATGTCGCTTCATCACACCTTAAAAAGTACAGACTGCTAGTACCAGTGGCATTGCTTTTATGCAATAAATGTACTATTTATATGCGCATCTTGTAAATGAGACATATAAATCGACGTAAAAGCAAAGTTAGTGAATTTTATTCTGCTGCCCTAGCATCTGGTCGAAAATGAGCTACCCCTTCGTAAATGCATTTTCTTTGTCCGAGTAATCTTTGCACCTTTCTACATCACGTTCCATCCAGGAATCGAGCAAAGCGAGAGGAAGATAGATGATAGGGGCAACTCTTTTCGTAATAATCTAACAGTTTTGGTCTGACTGATTCTAGCTGATTTTCTTGTTTGTCAGCTAAAACTTTTAAAGATAGTCAACCGACTAAAAACTACAAAAACACTAAGCCTCTCAGAAGAGGGATTCTTCATGTAGTTGAGTGCATATTGCAAAGTATGTGCACTCCCTTTTTTACCTTTGGTTTTATTTAGCTTCTAGAACTGACGTTTGACTAGAAGGTGGTCTGAGCCCCTAAAACATTATATGATTCATATTATCTTTTTGAAGATAACAGAAAGCTACTTTTCTGCATCTGTTGTTTTCCGTACATTGAACGATGACAATGACTATCATACTAAAAGTAAATTGAAGAGGAAAATGCATCATGTACTATCTGTAGTCAGTGCTTTATCATGAATTTTCATCGCATCCAGCTCCAGCAGCAAATGAAATGCATGTCATCATGTAACAATCTAAAAATTCTCCTCTTCTCCTTCCTACAGTAAAACTGCATCATTGTTATAGTTTTTATCATTTCCAGCTCCAGAGGTAGCAAAATAATACGGGAGATTGATTTAGAAACGTAAGTCTATAAATTTTAGCTACTAATTGTAAGTAAAAGCATGAGACTTTCAGTTTCATGGAAATAGAAAAAAGTTGAAGAAGTGTTTATCATGATTTGAATCTTATATTTACTAGTTATTACTTTAGAATCTGATCAAAGATATACCATACAACTTTGAAGCTAGAATGCAATTGATCGATAGTTTAACGTGGTTCAATTTCAATGTGAGTGAATGGCAGATACCAAATATGAAGAGGAAGTAATGTTAGATATAACTTACGGAAATAATTTCTCCTAAATCCGTGGCATAGACTCGCTCCGTCTCCACAATTTCCATCACCACCCGATCCATATAGCTCAAGTGGGGATCATAACACCGATTTGTTTTGACTCCTTGGACTTGACTCCTATTCGCAGAATCCCCGCAATCTGAAAGCGCCGACAAATATTTTATGTTATAATAGATAAAAAACAGTTTATGTAACACAAAATAAGATAAGGTTTTAACATCAAACTTTATACAGACGATTTTTTGTATCAATTCACTTATTCAAACTACGAAAGCGTGACTACTATCGAATGATTTTACAAAAAGAAACCTGTTTATCTATTATCTGAATTGACAAAATTAAAGTGATACTTTGAGTCTTTTAGACAGTGCGTTTTCGATAATTTTTCAAAATATCTGTCACTTCTATTTCCACAAAGAAAATTTCAGCAAAAACTAAAAAGATTTCTCTTTCATTGACAACAAATACTTAATGATGATGAAACGATACCCAATCAGTGATCATGACATAATCGAGTTTATCCATATAGCGTAGCCTGCACATAAGCAGCAACAAAAACTTAATATTTATCTTCATCTCAACTCTAAGCTTTTTCAATATATTTCTTTAGGGAATGTACAAAATTGAAATTTATGAGCTGTTTTTTTTTCTTAAATTTGTAAAAGGTCATACTTGTACAATTCGATTTCATTCGGAATTACGTAAAATTGTATTTTGTAAAAAGTTGCAGCATTATTGCAATGCAAACATTCATTAGTTGACTGATTCATATTACATTTCCTGTAGACGTACAATCACATATTGTTTTGATGGTCAAACTTTCATTGCAAAAGTTGCAGACGAGGCGACATTTGCCTTTTTATGCGACAACACAATCATAATTAAAATCAATTCTACTTCCTTGTATGTAGTTTTTCCGATTTCTTACCTTTGGCAGCAGAGTTGCTAAAGCACCTTTCAGTCCCATTACTCCCACTATGGTCACCAGAACAGGTATTGCTATTGTTATTATTAGACTTTTTGGCACATTGTTGAATATGATGATGGTGCAGGTGGTGGTGATGATGATACCGGCACTTATCCAAAGTGCTCTCCTCATCGTCGCTGATATCAGCATCAGGAATTGTGGCACAGTCTTCTTCCTCTGGTGACGCTCTTGGCGCTACCATCACGGACATGACTCCCCCTGTCCCGGGTGTAGACCCAGCAACACAGCCGCCTACACTACTTCCACCACCATTGGTACAACCACTTAGCGATGTGGAAGACTCAGACGAACATGATGACGAGGAAGTGGAAGAAATCACAGAGTTCACAGACATGGGTCTTTGCTCCTTTCCGTTAATTAGCAACTTTTCACCATTCATCGTCGTTAACATATCACTGGCCTCTCGCTCATCTTTATTGTTACTCTTCTGATCCTCTGATGATGATGACTTTATGTTTGTTGAATTGCATTGTGATTTTTTAGCATCTGATGAAGACCATCTGCCAAGTCTTCGCGATAAAGCTCCGTAGATCTGTTGTTGCTGATTGACACTACTGTTAGTTATAGACGATACGACTGTCTTATTGTTATTTATATTACCATTATAACTACCGCCTTTTGTGGCCATTACACCGTTCATCGTTCTTGACACACTGGCAGGATTGCATGTACTATTATTGACTCCATTCGTACTAATTCCATTATTCGCAAACAAGCTATTATTGGACTGGTAACAAGAAGTTTGGGAATTGGGATGATGATAGCCCCCACCTCCTCCAGATTTTCCTCGACTTTCGGAATTTTCCCATCTTACTTGACCAGATACGTTGTAGTACTTTTTACTGTTGCTGGTATTGTTACGGCTGCCTCCACCAACACTGGTTAAATTGGCCTCCAAACAGCCGCCACTACTGTTATTTTCAAGGTTGTCTAGTAATTCTTGCTCTTGTGCTGAGGTTAACGTTTCTGATGCTGCAGCGATGAGCGAGTCATACATGCTCAGCAGCGTGGGCACCAAGTCCGTTGAGGAACCTGTTTTTCAATACAAACAAATCAAAGAAAAGAGAAAATTAGCAAATCTGAGAACGTCTGATTTTCGATTGAGTCTTCTTGTACTATTGACAAGCTAAGAAAGAACTAAACATGATCTTAAATCTGGTGGTTATCTAATGATCTCTTTACTGGCATTTTTATAGTCACTAATTTATTACGACTGATTTGATATAAATAGTTAATATGTACACCATCAAATATCTGATTTTAAAGAGGCACAATAGAGTTTTTATTTATGGAGTAACAGAAAGCACACCTGGGGTCTATAGGTGGCATCAACAATGACTCAAAAATATTATGATATTGCTAAACTATCAGTAAAGGTAGCAATGAAACCTTAATTTAAATACATTAAAAGCGATGACATGCTATCCTTCGTTTCACCTCACCTTTTGGCAAAGGAGCTACACATATAAAGGTAACCCTAGTGGGCATAACCTTGCACTTGTTTCAAAAGAAATTATTTGATCAAACTCATCTTCTTCTTCATCAACATCATCTTCTATTCTGTAGAGTTGATCAAACGAAAAATGAGAACGATGCATACATCCTTAAATTATGTTTGTTGAAGGCCAAATAAGGGTTTGAGCAAATCGTCCTCTTGTCAAAACACACGATTGTAAAGTATCAACGAATGAAAGGAAAAGGACAAGACAAATCATAGAAACTTCAACAGTCATCATTGTACTCACTATTCTCCATTCAAAATTCACACTCAACTCATATTATTTATACATATTTTACTCTGCTTTATGTTCTTCAAAGATGACATGAGAGAGTTAAAAAGTAAGTATGGATGAAATGCATTTCAAGAAAGCTTCGCACATAAAGAAAACAAAATTAGTTGAATGAGTAAATAACTCGAGTACAATGAGCTGAGAAAGCAGCACCACCATTTCATCATATTGCCTGCTGAGAAGAACATCTAATGACCTGAAAAGGGAATAGGAAATCTTTAAAATGTTTATTTTTTAAAAATACAGACAAACTTTGCTGTATACACATAACTCGTCCAACAACGAGCAAAATAGTCATAAAAATACTGCATTACATTTAAATAAACGCATTTATTTTTGAAGAGACAATAAACGCACAAAAACTGTCTATTCGACTTGTCTTATGTCTGTAGATAATATATAACTGTGCGTGCACATAAAAGCGTATGATGCGTAATGCGTACCATCGCATCACCATCATCTTCAAAGAATGAGCAATAATAAAAAAGATCGAGGTTTTTGAAAAGTAAAAGTAAACATTAAACCATCAAACGCAACTTTTAAAGCAAATATTAACATTGGTTTACTAATGGGATTTTGTTTGACACACAACCTGATTAAAAATGCACATTTAAAATGGTCTATGCGTACGTCGTTGCAACATTGAACAGGAACTTTAAATTGCAAGCTTGCGCACACTGCACAATCTCTTATTGTAACAAATATACATCAGCGCCCCAAAAGCTAATGTGTAATATGGCAATGAAAATGAATGAAAGCACAAGTACAACAACAAGACGACTTACGATTAGTCTCACGCTGAGTGATTCATTGATCGACATCGACAGACAGAAAACAAGAAAGAAAACAAAAGTTTGTGGTGCTGATCTGCATAATATGCGCATAGTAAAATTTTGCTTGCTACCTTGTCATGAGAATGTTACGTTTTTTATTATGATACTTTGTTACTCTCCTTATTGCATTATACCGTGACAGAGCAATCATCAATAATAATATCATCTTTACACATATTATGAACGGATCTAATGCACTAAAAGGTTTAACCCAGAAACTTTGCAAAAATATTCATAAGTACAGAAAACTTTTCACAAGTAAAGCAGCCCCCTTGTCTGTTGAAACAAGCTGCAAACATATTTAATGCTCTCCCTGGCTTTCCATTTTGCATCATACATCATTCAAACTCCCACGCATCACTTTTTAATATTATTCCTGTACACAGTGTTCACTCTGTTGTGTACCTAATACCGAAAGTAAAAGCGAAGTCGTAAAACTCCAAAATTGCATGCTAAATAGAACCGAACAGATCATGATTTATCTGCACTTGAAACAACTTCTGTGGCGGAAGGACGCAGACGAAGAAAGCCAGTTGCAAAATAACGTGTATTTATCTACTTACAAACAAAGTATTTATGCATTTTTCCTTTCCGTGGCGGATATATAATGTACAAACATTCATTTTTTATAAAAACGACGAGTAATGAGCATTAAGAGTTACTACCCAGATGTGTAATATTTGCAAGTATACTAGTTGTCTGCAGACGAAGAGAAGGTAATTGAACGAAGGATATATAACCTTTTTTTGAAAAACGAAAACACTGACCCTGCCTAAAGCAAGTCTCGAGCATTTCTCCCCAATTTTGATTTGAAATATACCATCCATAAACTAACATAAATATGCAGACAAACAGTTGTACAATTTTTTGTATCAGTTGCCAAAATAAATATGATATAGCTGCGGTGTTTCCTTTAGAAAATAATAAATTGTATAAATTCACGCAAAAACGCTAAATAAGAGTGCTATAATGTTATCGCGTCATCACTGTTGTCTAATGTTAAAGATTTTTGATAACAGATTTGATGACCAAGAGTAATCGGTTTGCATCATGATTTCCCTTCAAGTTGCCTTTCTTTTTACAATTAGCACTTGTTATTATCCCGCAGTGAATGACATTTCATATAAAAAATTCTACCCAATAAAATAAAAGTTTTATCTGATTGTAATATAGTATCCTTATGCTTAATTTATGCATACCAACAAAGCTCGAAAATTTGCTCCTCTTTTCTAACTGTAAACGGAATGTGTGCAAAAAGTTGTACTGGTTATGAAACGAAGGCTTGCTTTCCATTTTCGTAACAATGATCAAAATAGAATTGGTTTAGGACATTGTTTGTTGTGTATTTCGAATATTATTGTGTAACGTTTAAATAATTAATTTTAATTGAATGGATATGATGCATAGAACAAAATCATTTATTTTTAATGATATTTGAGCGCTAAAGAAGTGTGTTTATATTATCTAAATGAAGTTTACAGAGCTACTGTCTACCTATAAATACTTTTTCTTAGTTTCAATGTTATTTTGTAGACATTGACTTATTTACTTAATCTAATCAATTTTGCACTTGTTCGCCAGAGTATCCTTCATTAATTTTTAAAATACTTTTGGAAGCGAATATGTACTAGGTGCAATGATGCAGATCTCTCGAATGTTCTATCATTTATAAAGTATGTATACAAATAATCGTAATGTCCCTCTGTTTTAATTAGAATCAATGTATCATATTTTTGCAAACATTTGAGAATTACGTCATCAGGTTTTAATTGCATTGCTCATTAATCCATTGGCTTATTAGCTACCGAACCTAATATCTTGCAACGTCAAATAAATTTATAATACCAACAAAACTGTCTAATCGCATGTGTTGAAGTCTTTCAGTTGTTGCCCTCATCCAAAAATAATTCAGTCGTAGTGGGAGTAATATTATGATACTTTATATTTAACTTGCACATGACTTCGGGTTGGGGATTGGTTTGGAACTTGGAACTTGAAGCTCCGCTATAAATTAAGCCGCCGCTTCCTTCCTGTTCCACTTTAAATGAACGCATGTAAGGTTATGACTTTTACGCTGTCACACTCTATTCTTTAATTCAGTTCAGTCAGTCCATGGATTATTTATGCTGGCTGACTGACTGGCAATTGTAAGGAAAATCAAAATGCATGTGATGTTGTATAAAAGGAGACGCACACATTCAGCTATATATCATATCACATGGCAATAATGAGTACATAATACAACCTTCCTTTGCACACATCACCGAAGATGATAATTGCAAATCGGACAGCAGGGACGAAGACACTTCCTGAATAATATAATATCCCACTGTATACTGTACAGTAACACACGTTACAAAGTTCAGCAATGCTGTGAAACCGACAGAAGACATGGAGAAAAAGTTCTAATAAAAAATTAGGATGGTTTCATAAGTTAAATGTCATATACAGTGCCGAACAGTGTTACAAATAGTTGTATTCTTATGCATGTATCTTTACATTCAACTAGAAATTTAAATGATAATTTATTAGACTACTCTTGTTAAGCATGCCGATTGCCGAAACTATATAGTATTATGAGAAAAGAATCCGCAATTTTAACATTGACGAGTTTTGAAATGCGGCTGTGATATATGGAATGAGGCGGACTCCATTCTATTCTTATAATCAAGGCGAAAAGACATTTCTCCGGGAGGACGAAGAAGGAGGAGAAGAGGGTTGCTCTCCATACTCCACTCTTTTGGCTAGCTTGGCTACGCTCAGTATCAGAATTCCGCACGTTAAGTGAAAGTCTGAGAATTTCGCACGCTAGCAGGAGCCATACCCAACACTTTTCACACTTATTTTTCAAAAGTAATTAATAAAAAGCAAATTCATCATCATATATATATTGATTTGTTATAGTACTTTTCTCCAAGTTTTCGATTGTTTTGAAGTGAATCATCTTTGTTAATACCTACCTACACTACTTTGTGACGTTTCAGGCATAAACTATATAACCAATCATGTCGGACGAGGAAGAATACTCGTAAGTCTGATTTACATTTTATATAATAAATTAAATAATACATACATCATTAATAAATCCACAACTGATGATTGGTTTTAACTATAAAATATAAACTACATTTATTGTAAAAGTTTCCTTTTAAGTAAGTTTTTATTTTCAAAGACCAATGAGTGTAATTTAGCTTCTTTTTTATAGAAAAATCAAAAAGGTAGTTCCCTACACTTTTATTTTCATATACCATCACGAAACCATTCTCTTTTTTCTTTCTGAAGCTTTGTTTTTCTTTTCCATTTTGTCTGAAAATAATTTGAGTAAAAAAGTAGTTCCATTATAGTGTAATATCAGCATATATCAACGATAGAAATGCACATTTATAGTAGATCGTAAGAGACCTTATTATCTTCTTTTCTCATGATATGCCATGAATACTTACTTTTTATTTCGTTAATTCCTTCTTTCAGTACATGATATTGTTTATTAGCTTTCGTCTCCTTAGTTGATAAAGGCATTTTATGTATATGTACCCAAGAAGCATATAAAAAACTCTTCCTCTCTCTCTCTCTCTCTCTCACAGCCATTCTTATTGTTTCTTTCCGTGCAACTAAAAGAAAGTATAACAAGCTGCATATATTATGTATTATGCACAGTTTGTTTTACAATCTCCATAATCGTTTTGTTTCTTGGTCTCTTAATGTATGAATATTTTATGGAAATACTAGCTAGAGAAAAGACCATATTTGCTAGCTTTTAAGCTGTGTCACGTCGTCTTTTCGTAAAGGAAGAGTACAAAAGGGAACAGAAAGTGCAAACATATAGGTCGCTTTACTTTACTAATGTCATGCTCTATTTTTCTTTTTGGGTTTTCTTCGCTGGCTCGTGGTGATGATTTTGATGTAACTGATACCGAAATGCACATCCGTGTGTCTATGCTGACTCTTATTTGAACTTCTTATCGTGGTGATGACTTTAGTGAGGAGGAGGAGCAGCCGTAAGTGAAAACAAGTTATATTTATTTACATCTATATGCATAAACATTTACAGACATTATACCTATTTTAAAAACGCAAACCTCAAAAGTCGATTTGTAGATATCAGTTGGACGGATTCTACTTTATATAGCGTATTGAATGATATTATTATTCTGCCAACTTTTTCAATGCCAAAAAACATTAATCTCAAGAAGAAAAATGAAGAGCAGCAAAAACATTTTTTGACACACACGCTATTATCATCAAAAGAGTGTTTTCTGACACAGGATAGTGAACAGTAGTAAAATATGAGAATGATGAAACCAAATATTGCATAAAAATCCACACATATTATTATTGAGTGCAGAATCAAGTTTTGTCCTCATTCCAAAAAGTATTTTTGTTATGCTAATGCAATGTTTTCATTTGTCTTATTTTTCTTGCAGAAGGTATGTTGTCAACTGCTCATCAATATTTCATCTACACATGTTGCGGATGAGTGATTCTTCGAAAGCATAATATTGTCAACCGTCATCGTCCCCTCCGTCTTTAAAAGAGCCAATTTACAAATTGAAACGATGACGGTTGGGACGGTCCTTCATCATAAAATTGAAAATGTGTTATTTCTCAAGATGACAAATTGATATACAGTATCAAAAACCATTATACATCCTTTCTTCTTTCACAAGAATTATTTCTTGCTTTTTCTGCCGTACAATATCAAATAGTACTTTAAAATTATGTAGTGATACAAAACAAGCAGTCAAAAATTTTGTTGCTGCCAGTTAAATCCACATGTATATAAAACGTGTGTACATTGTACATATATACATGTTATATAAATATAAACACTTTACTTTAAGTAATAGACTCTCTGGAAAACAAGCGTTCAATATAATTTGATCAGGCACAAAGTTCAAGGCAAACAGTACTAATAGAATCATAGTAAAATTAATACTTATTTCATGTTAATTTTTAATTGAAAATACTTCACTTCTTTTTATTACAAAGGAATCAATTAAATATACTTGACGCAATTGAGTAGGACGTAGTATTAAAAAACTCAAATACATGACATATTACATTTCCAATTGTTTTATCGTTCGTAGCGTCTTTTTTCCTTATTCGTCTATAAACAATTGTTTGTCCTTTGTTTTTATATTTTTTACTTTGAAAGTGATTTATATAATCTGTCATTATTATAATTTTCTCTTATAATCATCATTGCTCTTTTATTTATTTTTGTTGTCTGCGTTTAGGTCCCAAGCTTCTAAAAAGTACGTGTTCGTTATGTCTCCGTCATCTTTTTAACGTTTTTTCTTAAGTTATTTGGTAACTAAATACTAAATAAATATGTAAACATATGAACCTATGTACCAAAGAAATCTATCTTAAACGGGAGAAAATGAGGTCATATTATCATGAAACTATTTTTATTGAATTTCCCTTCATCAAAGATCTCTAGGATC